>JABASP010004231.1:0-10848 GCA_019776565.1 Sminthurinus signatus
GGGGAACCCATCAAAATTGTAAGAATTTTTGTAACTTATAATCACCATCAATTTTACATATAAGTTCACAATTCTTACATTTTACAAAGTGTCTTACCAAGGCCTATCACCGGGTGCAACCTTTGTAAATTTTCTTGTAGTTTTAAATTCTTACAAAAAATTTTACAAAATTTCAAGCTACAAGAAAATTTACAAAGGTTGCACCCGGTGATAGGCCTTGGTAAGACATTTTTTAAAATGTAGGAATTGTGAAGTTTCGTGTAAAATTGATTGTGAAAATAAGTTACAAAAATTCTTACAATTTGATGGGTTCCCGTCTTTTATATTGTAAATGAAAGTATTATAAATTACAATTATTACAAATGAAAAATATGCATTATTATCCATAATACAACAATAATACAGAAATTAATTGAGATTTTTTTTAAAACTGTGGTATTCAAATACGTACATTTAACATTTAATATCGTACTACTATATATAAGTATTATGTTAAAGGTAGTAGGAAAACGGAGAATAGAATCTGGATTTTAGATTTTCTACTTGGACTCTTCTCATTTTCCCATTCCTGAATGAATAGGATTAAGACAAACTGGAAAATATGAATGTAATTATACGTGTGTGAGTATAGGAAGACTAATAGCCTTGGAAGCTGAAGACAAAAAAGAGGGAGGAATCCGAAAAAAAGGATCGATCAGTAGAGAGACTAGGGAAAGAATAATGGGCGTAGAAAACTTACTAAACACATGTGCATTGTAATAGCATAAAATGTGTATAAGAAAAGATTGTGCTTAAGGTTAAATCTGAATGTGCATTAAATAGTGAGTGAGAGAGGGAGAGAGAGACGAAGATGAACAGTCTGAGAAAGGTGATGACCTCTTCTATCTCTGTAGATCCAACACCCTACAATTAACATTTTGACTTGAATCTCTAAAATAACCATGTGTATAGAGAAAGTGAGATTGTAGAGCTTGCGCGTATGTATACCTCGAATGTACACATAATATAGTAACTAGGGATGCAGTTCTAAGCTAAAAACGAAGAGGATGAACAAGAAGTAGAAGATGACTACTAACTACTACTCAAGACTCGAGTAATAACATGTAAACACATACAGTGGTAAAAAGTTTGTACATTGTATAAAAAAACTCCTCGTGTATCAAAGTTTACAGTCAAACTTCTTTTTGGTTTCCTGCTTTGTTTTCAGAATACAATGTACTTTCTGGTTCATACACAGTACACAATGTACATGATTTCTGTATAATATTTATGGTGAAATAGCAAAGACACTCTTTTACTGTATTATATTATATTCCTCAACATTTTAACATGATGTATCACTACATACTATTTGTTGCTAAAGAAGTTATAGTAGTCAGTAGTCTTATTGTATAATTCATCTATTATTCCTCTTTTATTTATTTATATATGTACAGAATAGAAAAATGTACAAAATATATCAAAGTACTATGGTGTGCTCCGACTAAACATTTATAAAACTAATACGAAACTAACTATGAAATGTCTTGGATTTTTAAACTTGTATGTGTACATTATGATTGTTTCCAGTGATATCCATAGACTACAAAATTGAAATCGAGTATTACTATGTATAATACATACAGCAATCATGTACAGTGTACAGTTTCACTTGTGAGGAATAAATCGAGGTGAAGGTCTTGTCTTAACAATGAGACTGTTAGTCTTTTCATTCTTTTCTTCTCCAGTCACATTAGAATTTGGAATGTTTCCTTTGTCTGCTTTGAATGTGGATGTGATTTGACTAACTAAAAATGTTAGAGTGACACACAGACGCATACAACATGATGTGATATGCATACATTGAACACACCGACAACTTTAAATACACACAGGGAAACAGAGATGAATCTATGTACTGTATAGTGTATAGTAAATAGTAAAAGATTGAAATGGTAAGAGAGAAGATGAAAAGCAAAAAAAAAAGTATCTGAGAAAGATGAGTTATTAAGAAGAATCTGTGTGTGTCACAGGCTGGAACACGTACACACACATGACGTAGATACGTATTATTTGTACATGGTTGGGTAACTATATGAGTCTCACTTGAATCTTTTCTCCAATAGCTTGTGTACGGATTCTCTCCAAAAAGATTTTTTTTCCTTCGTCCAGTTTTCATTTTCCTTTAGCTGTCTGGAGCTATGGGATACATATAATGTTACTTGGGATTTGACTTGTGACTCTCTTTCTCTCTTCTTTTTAGTTCTCTCAAGCTTCAATTTCTATATCCTGTATCCTGTTCCCTCAAATAACCAAGTTGAGCAAAGTATTATCGAGTAAAGTAAAAGTATGAGTGTGTATATAGGTGGGATGTGTTTATAATTTCAGCTGGAGTTGGACTCGCCGCATCGTTTGACCGTGTGTATATATGTAGTATTATTATTAATGCACTAACTGGTTGCAGCAGGAGCAACCAATTTTCTCCGTACCTTTTTGTAGACTTTTCTTTCTGCTTGTAATCATCAATTCTGCTCTCTCTCTCTCTCTCTCTCTTTCCATCTCTATGTCTGTCTTATACGACTCTTTTGTATATTATTACATAGAGCTGTAAAATTAAACTCGTCTTATCCTGTTCATACGGATGTTTTGTATATGTATTGTATGTATGTACGTATCTATTATGCATTATGCATCCCTTGTTCACATAACTAAAGTTGAGTTGAAACTTTACAAGTTCCAAACAACAGAATAATGAGTACCATTCGATGTATAATCGTATGCACCAGCTTTATAAATATTAGGGCTTTGCTGAATGATGTAAAGGCGTATGTGTATAGTCTGTATATATGTGATTGAGTGTGTTTGTGTCATGAATGTGTTTGAAAGCTCAGGCTTCAGTTGTACCATGTATTGTGTGCTCTCATCATGTATCACAATATTATATATTATATACGTGATGCTGAAGCTCAAGCCGAAGCCGAAAGATTGAGTAGTTGTCTGTACATTGTGTGTATGTTAGATATTGTCCGTACATACGTGATGATACCATGAAAAACTTGCGTCTCCTCTCTCGGCCCTCTTGGGTTCCGCGTCTCCATGTATAGTGTTCGTCAACTTCATTTCGTATCTACAATGTACTTGAAAGTCTAGTGTTGGCGAACAATGAGCTCACCACAGCAAAAGCAAAAGCTCGTAACAAAAGCAAAACACAAAAGCCACGTAACAGTTTAGTCAGATATTAGTTTTTTTCCCCAACTCTCCTCTCTTCTCGTTATATATATATATGTATAGTTTTTTTCTATTCTACTTTTCCCAAGTTAAATCTGAATCAAACAAGAGAGATAAACCAAAATCAACCAGCCACATGACCAATATAAAGCTCCTAGCTTCTGTAGGATAATGATGAAAACGAAAAATATGGGAGGAAATTAGGATGTGCGTATGCATGCATTTTTTATAATTCTAAGGCCATTTCCCAAGGCTTCATGTTCCATCCCTCTTCATCTCCATGGTGTATGTAATCAGCATGTGTGATGTACGTAGATATAGTATACTGTGGAAGGTTGCACTTGCCATAATAATAATAAATATATGGGGTCACCGTCAGCGTAATATACATAATATTCCGAGTTTTTAAGGCATTAATCCGAGTTAGTGAGTCTCAAATGAACCTAAAAGTAGTTGTTTTAAAAATTGTATACAAAGTACAAGTAAAAAATATGATGTTTCATATAGAATCTATAATTATAATAATATTTAAAATCAGATCATTGCTGAAAAATTTAAAGCGTGAAGCACAAATGTAAAGTCATGTAAATTTAGTATTCAGAATTGAGTATTCTTAAATCATCACCTATAAAATTTATACAAGATTGATTTGTATTTTTCAAAGACATTAAATTTAGTACATAACATGAGTTGTTAGGAATGAATTCGAATCAAGTATGAACAAGATAGTCTCGAAACATATTTACCTCCGTGTATAATAGAGTTTTCCTGTAACTGTTAGGTATAGGCGTTTTAATGGATTTCAATGTAATTTGGTATTTGTATTTTTCGCAAAGGGAAATTAGTATCTTCGACAGCTCGAAACATGTTATAAGAGTATGAAAATGAAATATTGAATGATGAGTTGAAAGTTATTAAGTCGCTGATTTATACTTTAATTTTCTGCATGTACATTAAAGACCAACTGAAATTTAGTAAATTATTACAGTATCCAATAGTTATGAAATATGATGTATAATATTTTGTACTTTTATTGCATTTCTACATGCATCCCATACTGTGAATGGTCCGACTAGTTAATCTGAAAAAAAAATATTGCAGTCGTATTACAGGTTTACATATCCCCACAGAGAGGCATGAGAACTGAAGCTTGTAGCTCATACACATGTGAACAATTTGCAACATTATGTTTTACATACTTTTTCTATACTTCCTACACAGTATTTTTTCTCATTTCTTCGTTTCTGTACATATATTAAATTTCACGCAGTAAATGTTTTTTTTTACTGTGCTACAAGTTTATTGCTTCTATTTGCTATTTGAGTAAATGCGTATGTATGAATATCTATGCATAAAGGTTTTTCTCTGAAATTCTACAGGAATGGAAATGTACAGGCATTTCTGTGTGAATATTTGCTTTTTTCTGAGTTGTAAAGTATGGTATGAATCCCAGATCCAAAAGCCTACTTGAATTTGATATGAAATTAGATGAGAGATGAGACATGAGGTTTTCAAGTTTGAGAATATATATGCAAAGGATCCAAGAATAAATATTCAAGATGATTTAGAAAAATGTAACAGCTGAAAAATATTGTCATAATATATATTTTATTTTTCGATTATTTTTTTTCAAGAGATTGCTTTATTAAATCTCCAAACTTTGTAAATTACAGCCATAGAGTATTTATTATTTAGGGACAAGGTTTTTAAAAGATTTTGAAATGTACTGCAATGGAATCTGATTAAATTTCGTGAATCATTCACAAAATACGGTCAACTTACTGTTACTCTTGGAATCATCATATTTCCCCTATCTCATTCATGCGTGGATAACGTGTTAAAAGATCTAGTGAGGGGAAAAGAGCAGATTTGGGAGATATTAAAAAAAGATAAGCGTACATTATGCATTACACTAAAACAAAAATTCATTTACCTTTTTTTTTTTTTTTAAATGGAACTAATGAATGACTGAATATGAAATGTACATTATGATTTAAAAGCATCTCGAATATTGTACATAACAAAAACTCTGTAAATACCATATTGGAAACAGTACATAGTATAAATATAAGTCTATAGTGTTCTTTTTTCCTTCAGCGAAAAAAATGTGGATCTAAAGCTTACAGTATTGATGTATTTTGCATGGTGTGTTGTGTATTTTATGCTTTACGCATGTTTGTACGTAATTTTGCCAAGTTTTAACTTGACGCGTTTGCTTAGGCACAGTTAATGCTGGTTTGATTAAAGTTTTGCTGTGTACTGGCAGCAGGTTGTTATGTCGTTGTAGGAGATAAAAAGGGAGAAAGATAACGAGAGTGAGTGTAAAAGAGGGAAAGAGGGAGCGCGGAAGAAAAGAAAGTAAGGGAAGGAAGGAAAAGAGAGGAGGAGGATGTAGATTGGATAGAGAAATAAAAAGAGACTACTGTGCATGCTTGTGATTGTGCTTCAAATAGAGACTTGTGCGAGACTGAGACTAAGAGCACGCACGGAGCAAGGGGATGAAAAATGTGAAGTAGATTGGAGGTTGAAAATGTATATTAATGCTTGATATGTTTGATATATTATAGGAAAGTTGCTGTTCGCCGATTGTCCCATCTTGAACACGAAAAGACACTCAGTGGATCCTAAATTGAAGATAGATTCAAGCCAGTTTCAACTGCGATCAAAATTGTGAATTGTCCTTCCGACTGTGTATTTCTACTCCTTTTCGTTGTCATCGTCCTCGTCGTCTATTCATCTACTACATTTCTCTTTCTCTCGTGAAATAACTCAATGTGTAGTGGAGAAAAACAAGAAAATGAATCACCAACAACAGTACCAGTATAAATAAAAAGCATCGTGAATGAACGGAACAGCAAGGAACAGAATGAAATGATTTAGTTCATGGAAATGAAGAGAGAAGAGAAAAACAGCATGAGGCACAAAAGCTTGCTGGAATCACCTCTGTACTCTGCACACTCTGTACATATGATATACACTTGTATAATCAACTCTTTTTTTGATGGACGATAAAAGCGACTTTGTAGAATTTGCAGTGTTCAAGTAACTCTTCTTTCCTGTTTATAATTTTCGACTTGAGTCATTCACTTCATCTTTTCATCGTCGTCCGCCTCACCGAAATTGACACACGAGAAAAGACAGAGAAATGGACAATAAAATACAAAATGTAAGAACAAGAATACTAAAAATACAGAAAATGAGACACGTTTAGCCTTTCATACAGAAACAAAGATATATATATATATAACAGCCAACCAACCAACCATCACCTACACATAGAGACACACTTTTTGAATATATACAGAACTGTAACAGTAAAACCAGTGACAACAACGTGACTCTGAAGTAAGCCCAAAGCTTTACACTTCCCAAAACATATGACAAAGTATGTTTATGTATTATAAAAAACATATATAATAATAGGTACATATTATATATTAAAAAAATATCTATCATAGCAACATATTGTGTATTGTGTGTATTAAAAAAATACAGTGTGCATGTTTGTTTTGGGCCAATGGGCATCTTATCAGTTTAATGCAGGATGAGAATCTAACAAGTTTTTTTAAGCGTGTGTCTAAAAATAATCCTATGAAGTTATAAAATGCTTCACTCTTGATTCTTGTTCAAATGAAATCTTTACAATTAGTTTTCTTATTTGAATCTTTTATACTGTAAACTTGGGAAAAGTTTACTTTTACTAACATTGGTTGTATTATGTATTATGTAGTAATAAAATACTAATAATAATTTTCATTTGTTAAAAAGTTTGATAATAGCAATACTTACATATTATTATTACTATTTATTACATAGATTATATATTCGTTGGATTGAACTCGTGTGTTGTTATTTTTCACTTTGTGGTTTATGTTTTTTTATCAAGATGAATAATAAATAATAAATATATAAATAAAATATATAAACTACTTTACTTTGGTCTCAATGAATTGAAGTTCAATTTTATTTAATGGCTAGTTAGATGTAATGTTAGTTTATGTATTTATGAGATGGTTCAGAACCTCAAAATCATTAAGATGTTAACATCAATGCAAAAGATGTTGTTTTTTCATTCTGGCCTGGAAAATATCCATTTTTTTGTAGAATTCTTTCTTTCAGTTTTGAATCGATCTTTATTATTTTTTCACATAGTCGGTCTTCTTGCATTTAGTTTATGAGCAGTCTGTTTACCGAAATCGCCCTTTTGTGTCTTTTCTTCTCCAAGAAGGATTTCGTATCAGAATGAAAAAGTTACATTCATTCGCCACCGAGGAAAGAAAGCTCTAAAAAGTAAAAGTAAAAATAATCAAAAAAACAAAAGCCATAATATAGGAATATTGTAGTGCATGCAAGAGTAATTTCTAGTTAAATGCATGTATTTATATACATGATTGGAATATTAGAAAAACCAGAGAACTTGGGCTAATTGTATACACATTAATTAAATTTACATGTACATATGCATACAGTATTTTCCAGTTGCATTCATTCAATCTTTAGAGTAATTTTAAGTAGGAAAAAGCATCACTTTTCAAAATAGTTTCATTCGTAGAGATTTTTATGTTTAAATGCTGTAAAAACCTTCTCCCCATTTTCCCCAGATAAAATAGCTGTGGATCTGCAATCTGCACAGCACAGAATTTGTTGAATACGACATTTAAAAATTTTACCGACTACGACTTTAGGATGCTGTATGCTGTGTGGCAAGAATATGTAATTTAATATGGTTGCATATAATATTGTAAACATACGATATACGATATAGTATGATAAAATAAACCTCCACCACGTCTATTCACTGCTCACTACTCAATGTACATATTCTGTTTATACACCTTTTGTGTTGGTTGGTCTCATATGTATGTCTGTATAATGTATATGTATGTACATTGCTTTGTCATCTAGTCTCAAAACTCTAGTTAGAATTATTGCTTGAAAGGGTTAAAGTTCCGACTTTTACGATAGCAATACGGCAATATGAAACGCACTCGTAAAAGTTGGTTTATATTCAAGATCTTTCCTCACAGACCCATTGCTGGGGTAGCGACTGCTCTTTCCTATATTAATGTATCCAGAATCTGGAATCTGGAAGTATTATCCAAAGCCCACTGGTGCATGTTCTCAATATTCAATGTAACCCTGGAAGCTGGGAGAAGAAGATCTCACGTTCAGCTGGTATGGTACATACATAGTGTATACTGTATACTGAATAGAGTATATAATGGCATTAAAAGTACGTACATGAAAAGAAAAAGATGAAAGTTACTCAGTTTGGAGTAACAATTTTATTCATGTATACATACATTCAATGAAATGCATAACAAATGCATTCTGGAGGGATGAACGAATTGAGATTGGGTTGAGGTAATAATAATATTGCACTACTACTACTACTTGAATGAATTTATCAATCTCGTGCACAAACATATTGTACTCTCACATAAACAGCACATAGTACATAATATTTTATATTTATTGACAAGTTTTTCGAAGAAGAAGTCAAATGACCATTTTCATACTCTATATTTTCCATGCTAAAGTTCTATTTGTATATTGACTCTCTTCCTACTGCCTGCTGTACAAAATCCCGAATTTGGATTCCATTCAATCCGAATTTTCTGTTGGACAACCTCACAACGATTCGACAACGTTTTTTTCATAGTTTACTTTTCCGATTCCTTGATTCTGCTCTTCTGCTCAGATTTCAGATCATTTCGACTTCTGACTTGTTTAGGCTTCAGACCATCCCGCAGTATGACTAGTTGTCTGTATGACTCTGACTCTGGTCTCTGGTGCTTTGACTCTCGTCTACAGTCTACAGTAATATTCCATCAACGTCCATGTCAAAGTCTAATCTTGAGACGAACAATTTTTCATGTCAAATGCTGGCGGCGCACATCCAAAGCTCAAAGCTCAGCGATTCCTTGACAAGCAAATAAACCAAACCAATCTAGACTAAACCAAAACCAAACTTTGAAATATGTACTGCACATACATATATCTATCTATGAAATATAATAATCACAGTGACAATGTTGTACGTTGTACGTAGTGTACAAATACTTATTTATTACCTACGTTATTTTTCATGTAAAGCTGGAGTAGGTAGGTAGACTCGGTTTTTGCGACATCTATAGCGTTTTGTTTTGTTTGTTCTGTTTCCAAAACAGCTATTATAAATTCTACTTTTGTTTGGTACCCTGTCAACTGCCCACTGTGTACTGTGCACACTGTTAAACTGTTAAACATGAAATGAATATTTAGAGCCCTGTACACTGTACACACATAAAAGACCCTAAGATAGCTTTTCTGTCTTGTCTCAGCTCTTATTTCAAGTCTTCTTCCCGTTCAGGCAGCCTACCTTAACACGACACACGAGAAGTATAGTTGTAAAAAGTATTTTGAAAACTAAACACAGTATAAGTAATGCTAGTCCAAGGCTTTAAACTGTCCTAGTATCTGCATACATATTTGTATTGACCATAGACAAAGTGTAAAACACTCAGGCACTTCAGGATTCATCATGAAGGATGCATGTATTGTAACCAGAAAGAAACATGGAGAAATATGATTTACAATGCCACTGAGCGAGCACAAAGTCCTTTCCCTATGTATTCGACTATTCCCTTTCACGAATCATGCATATTACATATATGTATAAGAAAAGTCTAGGATCATGACCACTCTGTATACTTTTTTCATCTAGCCATCTCAATATTTACCATTAACCATATACCCCTGACATTTTGTCTAAGAACTTCAGACCTACGGTTTCTTTGTTCATCTACTGAAAGCATGTGCTTTGAAACTGAAAAAGAAGTAAAACGACGAAGACGACGATCACAACAAAACAAACTCTAGAATTGGAGCATGTTTCTGTCTTGAAAAAATCCATCAGTATATACCTAAGCAGGGTTTTGAATCTAGAATCTATAACCTTAAACCTCCAGTTCACGTCAAGACGATTTTGAGTAAAGTTGTTTAAATATTAAATATATACGACAGTACATGGCAGTGGTAAAGATAATGGTACACTGAGAATTGAATGACAGAGTTCAAATGGAAATTTTAAAACTGAATAGTACCAGATCAGGAAGATACATACATACATTGGACGTAGTACCTACAGTATCTATGTATGCGTTTTTTTTATTTTGTATACAAGTATCTACGGATTACGAGATTGGAAGTGCTGATGTCAACGAAATCTGTTTTTTGAATTCTGTTGTCAGATACTTGATCAATAATAATAACACTAATAATAATAGTTATTATTGTTATTATTATTATGCTGGTTCAATTCCGTTGTTTTTTTTTTACTCTCATGTTTCACTTCAGATAACACTTCACATTAAACTTTGGACTTTGGACCTTTTTCATTCGTCATTCGTCAACAACTCACTCCAGATACATTTCACTATTTGAAATTTACAATGCCCATCAACTTGCAGTAAAAAGTAAAAACACGCCTACATAATATACAATGCTTCACACGAAATGGACGATTGACAATTGACA
Organism: Sminthurinus signatus; assembly: GCA_019776565.1. Lineage (NCBI taxonomy): Eukaryota > Metazoa > Arthropoda > Collembola > Symphypleona > Katiannidae > Sminthurinus > Sminthurinus signatus. The sequence continues at coordinate 10,726 of JABASP010004231.1, forward strand.
TTGCTATGAGAAACACTGTATGAAAATTATCCTATATAATATACCAAATGCATAATGCATACATTCTCTTATATAATACTATGTTAACACCATTTCCTTTGTTACTCGTTAAAAGTAGGAAGA
>JABASP010004232.1:0-10843 GCA_019776565.1 Sminthurinus signatus
TCACTTCAAGTATTATTTATAACAGGAGTATCGACAGATACTTTGAGACACGGACAAAAAATGTAGAGCAATATTGTTCCACGTTTGGCGTTCTCAGTTGTGCAAGAAAACAAATCTGAAACAGAGTGAAAGCGCCTGTACATTCAACTTCCAGTATAATAAGATACAAAATACAAAGAAATTATAGCAAAAGAGAAAACAGTATCACACTGGAAACCCAAGATAAAATGAAGAAAAAGTCAACCTTTTACGTGCAAAGTTTGGGTGAAACTATTACGCTGTCAAAAGTCACAAGAAAATACTTTTGTGTAGTGTCGTGTGTAGTGTCTAGTGTGTAGATTTGTCATGAATGAGGTTCGCTTTCACTTTTGTTCCAGATTTTTCAATAGTCAATAGTCAATGTGTGGTATTTTTTGATATAATTTGAAAATTCTATAAAGTATATTATTATTTTTTGGATTTTTCTACTGCGCACACGAGAGGATTTTGCATTGAATAATATTGAATATTGGATATATTGAATACATTGAAAGTGTCCCACAACCTACATTTTATATATAAAATAATAACAAATGGGATTAAATTAATTTTTATTTAGTCATAATTCTCAAGAGTCAAGAGAAGAGGAGAAAAAAAAGAAAAAAGAGAAAAATTGTGAAAGTATCCAAAAAAATATAGTCTATTTTCTTTCTTTTCTCTGTGTTTTGTGTTTTGTATCGAAACTGGAAAATGGAAAAAAATATTTAGGCATGGGAAAAAAAGGAATGAAGATGTGAATGGACTGTGACATTATTTGATGTGACAGCTTTTATGTCCCATAGAAGAAACAGAAAGAAAAGAAAGAAAAAGGGGGAGAGGGAAAAAATTCAGTTGGATGTTGAATGTTATGTTATGTTCAGTGTTCAGTGTTCATAGACTTGAAGATTTTCAGGTTCAATAGATACTAAAAGAAAGGGGACAGCTTCTACTCTTTACTTTATACAGTGAACAACATACAATATGTCCAACGTCCATGTTTTTTGGGCACAATAATAATTGTAGATAGTTATTTCAAAAGTGGGGCAGAAAAAATGACATACAGAATTATACAACACAAATAGAAATAAATGTACTTTGAGAAGTTGTCCATTGTCAATGTCCAAAGTCCAAAGTACGGCGTAGAATCCACTGTTCAAGGTTTTCTATTTTCTATTTACTATATTTTCTTATAAGTATTATGTGTTTCTATTTTTTCTAAAAAAAATCATCGTCTATTTTCTATATTGTACATTGTACCGTCACATGATGATGCTGGCTTACTTTTTCTCATAATACCGAATACCGTGTATTAAATATAAATATTACATTATGTATTATGTATTATACAAATAATAGTGAAAGAGAGAAAGAGAGAAAAAAGAGAGGGATGGTGATTTTTTATTCTGGATTCTGGAGACTCTGGAATTGAAAAAGAATGGAGGAGGACAAGAACCATTAAGATGAAAAGATGAAGGGAAATTTTTCATTGAAACTACGAGGACCATTGGTTAAGGGTTATAAATAAATTGGCCATTGACTTGAATCTTGAATGTGGCTGTCGTGTCCTGTTGTGTCTCGAAAAAAACCCCAAACCAAACCAACCCAAACCAACGACAAGAGAGAACAAGAAACAAGGACAACCCAGACGATGAGTTGAGTTATTATTCCGTCACCACCACTGAGAAAGAAAGAGAAGATGTAGAATGTACAATGTACAACGTCTAGAATCTAGAATCTAGAGTCACCCTCTATTTTTCAACTCGGGAGAGGGATTTTTTTCTCTCCTATTTTAATCTCTTTCTTTTTCATCTTTCAAAGGATAGAGGTTTCACTACCACATTTTCTTTCTCTTCTGTCCCCAGTTTTTAAGGTACAGGTACAGCTCAAAGCTCAACAAACAGCATACATATAAATGTGTAGAAATGTTTCCCAGCTTTTTTTTTACTTCTCTATTTTCTATTCTAGATTCTAGATTCTAGTCACTTACCCCACAGGATCTATGGTAGTATTTATGTATTAAATGTTATAGATGTATTTCAGGGAGAGTCGAGATATCTGTCGCCAAGCATGTACAAAATATATAGATAATATATCTGGATTCTGGATGAACAAAAATTCAACACACCGAGAAAAATAGAGAGAGAGAGAGTTCAAGAAAAAGGTAGTTTTGTCTGTGTGTTTTTATGTTCACATGTGCGTACCTCTACACTCTACATTTTACGTACAAAAGTACAGGAGGTAGGTTTTCTTTTTCTACGATTGGGATGAGTAGTGACTGGTGAGTAGGTTTGTCCTCGTCTTTGCATTCTGGATTTCCACTTCCTTACCGTTGAGTACTACCTCTAGTTCTCTAGGTCTCTGTAGTCTGTAGTTCTGTAGTAGACGCAAGATATATAAATATTATACATACATCTTGGTAGACGATACACGATACATAACAAGTAAAGCCCGAGTTTTAGATTTTAGACAAGCTTCTTTTTCACAGCAGCCACTTCATTGTTCATCGTCTTTTGTCTTTCACTCTCTTTTTGCTTCCTGGTTTTCTTTCTCAATTTCTCTTTCCCCTTCTTTTTTTTAGTTTAGTTTAGAGCTTTTTATTTTTTCCACAGCCATGTCCCATGTTCCATCTTACTTACCTGCTGTTTCAACCATACACAAAACACAAAACACATACAATGTACTACAAACTTTGAACGTAGATAAATTCTCCTCTTTTTTCGCATAACTGTAGATTGTAGATGTACGGACAATGGTCAATGACAGAAATATCTGTAGATATAAATATAAATATAAAAAGCAGTACACTATGAAAACGTTTACTTTTATTTTTACTTTTACTTTTTTGACCACTGTCCTGTACATTTTTTAGTTTGTACTAAATACTAAATAAAGATACAAATAACAAATACAAAGCCAATACACACAAAAACAGCTTTACACACAAAAAACAGAAAAAAAGGTAGGAAGAAAAATCGGAATCGGAATCGGGAAACTAGAAATAAGACATAAAAGTACAGAAAGCTGGCAGGAGTTCGGGGTTCTGGGTTCTGGGTTGCAAACCAATACACAATATGCAATATATGCAATAGAAATGTACGTGTGTGTACAAAGAAAAAGGGAATGAAATACGGAGACAAAAAGTCGTGTATAGATTTTCCATGAAATACGTCCAAGAAGATGAAGCCTGTACTATATTACACACATGGATGGAGAATGGAGAAAGTTGGAGAGAGGAGAGAAAAAGACACGTAAATCGTAAATGTGTAGAATGTAGTAGTGACTGAGAGCTGAATGGAGAGGAGAATTTGTATGTGTCTCTCTGTACTTTGTACTCGGTACTTTGTCCCATGTATTTTGAGAGTACAAAAAAAAACAAGGAACTTTACTGAAAAAAAAGAGAAGGAAGAAGAGTAAAAAGGTAGGTATAGTTGAGAAGTAGAGTTGTTCAAAGTAATACATTTCCTAAGCTAGCCATCTGTTTTCCATGGCTCTTATTTATGAGCTCTAACACCATAGGACAATTTTTTTTAGGGAGAGGAAGAAAACAAAAGCTGGAACCTGGAAGCTGGAAGGAAAAAGAGAAAAGCGGAAATGGAGAAATTCCAGCAACAAATCAAGATGAACAATGGAAAAAATGAAAATGACGCACCTGGAATCTGGAATAGGGTTTGATTTGTGTAGTTTGTAGTTTGTACTTACTTCTTGTTTTGTTTAGTTTAGTTTAGTTTGCTTTCTGCTCTAATACTTCTTGTTTTTTCTCTCGGTTGTTTCATCTCTCCTCCTAAATTTTTCCGGGGTTTGACTTTGTCTCTGTGTTATGTATTTTTTTACCCTCGGCTTTTTTTTTGTATTTTACCTATTAGATAAATGGATATTATCCTAATTTATATGCAGAGCAATTTCCGACATCCACAGAGAGAGGATAAACAAATTAGCCTTACAAATGATATTTATTTATTATTTATAAATGAAGCAGAAAATATTAAAAAATAAAAAGTGTGTAAATACTAAATACACACATTTTTTGCATTGACTTTTTTTCACCTATCATTTCTATGCACAAACTCAATTTTCAATGTAAACGAGACGCGTACGATTGAAAAAATCCGTTACAAAAGTTGGATTTGCGAATGGATTTGTTTGTGTAAAGTGTAAAGCCGATTTCTACAAAATATATTTAACTTTTTCGTAATATTTAGACCATTTAGTAGTAGGAATTAAGACGTTCTATTGTAATTAGTGTGTTCTATATTATAATAAATATTTTGTTAGTAAAAAGATCTACTTTTATTATTAGAATTTAGAATATCAATAATTGTGAAGCACAATTTGTACTGCAAAATATAAAATACGTTTGTCTTCTGTCTTCTTGTCTTGTTGTTTGCAAGTGAATTACCTTCTGTTTTTAGTTGATATTTTTATAAAAATTGACAAAAAAGTTCATAAAATGTGGAGGTCATATTCAGATCGAGCTCCGGATCCACCAGTACAAGTTCAGTGGCCATCTGGAAATACAACTGTTGTAGAAAAATTACATTGTGCTATTTTAGGTGGAAAACTTAATCGGATACGTGAAATTTATAATAAAGGTTTGTCCAACACAATTAACAAAACAGGGTTATAATAAAAATGATTATTATTTTACTACTATTTACTATTCCGTTGGTGATGATTTTATATTTTACTTGTAATTTGTAATTTGTAACACATAATAATAATTCCTCTTGCTTCTTTTTTTTCATTTTTAGGTGTACCTATTGACTCTTACAATGAAGATGGTCAAACTGGATTATTTTGTGCTGCTTACAGAGGTTCTGCTGATGTTGTTGCATTGTTGTTAAGTTTAGGAGCTAAACCAAATGCGAGATGTCAACCAGAAGGTTATACTCCAGTTCATGGAGCCTGTTATTTTGGTTGTACTCAAATTCTTAAACTACTCCTTCAAGCTGGTGGTGATTTAAGATTATGTGATAGTCAAAGACGTACTCCAATGTTAGTTCATTAATCATTAATCATTAACTGAAAATACAAATAATATTCTAAAACAAAATGGCATCATATATTATACAAAAGTACCTAAAAGTAATTATTATATCAATTAGTTATAGATAATCATGTATTATATGATTTGTATCTTATTTAGGGACTGGTGTCGTTTACAATCGGATCCTGCAAAAATACAAGCTATTCGGAATATAGTTGAAGGTGCTCGACATTGTGTAAAAGAAACTGATGGTATTGAAATGCTCAAAGGAATTCATAGCAGTCTTTCCCCACGGTTAGTTGTTGTTTTGATAGTTTATAATTGATATTATCTTGTTTTTTGTTTAGATTATATTCAACTAATAATATCTACCTATTTTGTTTTTACTTTGGTGATTATAGAAGTAATAAAGCTTTTGTTGAAATGGTGAAAAGTTTAATTCGATCAAGTTCAAGAAATCGTATAGATACTGCATTGAATATGGAAGAATTATCAAGTGCTATTTATTCTACTGGATTTGGAAAGGTTTTTAAATATTATTTACTATTATAATTATTATTAATTATTATAGCATGTGTTCAAAACTAGTGAAATAAATATCATTTACTTTCAGTTTATAGCTTTAGCATTTAAAATTTTATGCAATATGTTTTATGTGATTATATATATTTTTTATATATCATAGGTATATTTTGGTACTGGTCAAAGATGTGCAGCAGTGATGGGTATACCTTATATATCTGAAAAGGAGGATTTAGAAATTGAAAAGGATGAAAATGCTCCTTCATGGACTTGTGGAAAATTTACAACTTTTAATCCAAAAAGATGGATTCCTCATCGAACTCTAGTATCTGTTAGAGAATTGAGTAAAGTTGCTGGAAGTTATTGTATTCCAGATATTCTAATTACAGAATTAGAAATTCGAAGGTGTTTATCTTTTAACTGTTACATTTTTTGATGATTATCATGGAATTTTGATGTAAAACTTTTTTTTATTTTTAAATTTTTTTTTAAATTATTGGTTATAATACTTTTTCTTGTTATTGTTTTGTATAGTAAAATGCACCATCCAAATTTACTGATGCTACTTGGTGTTTGTCAAACACAACAATGTGATTCCATTTCTTTAGTATATGAGAGAATTGAGTTGGGATCATTATATTCAGTTCTTCACGATGTAAGTATAGTAATAATATTCATTTATCTTCATAATATTATATTATGGGTTTTTATACTATTTGAAAAAAAGAAGCATGTATAACAAACTAAAAATGTTTTATCGTCCTATTTACAGCGGAAATTTTCATTGAGTGATAAATTTAAGACTGAAATAGTCATTCAAATATGTGGAGCATTAGAATATGTTCATTCTTTGGGAATCGTACATTGTGCTTTAACATCTCATTCAGTTATACTATTAAACAAAAGACAAGCCAAGTTATCCTGTTTTGAATATGCTTTACCAACCAAATCACATTTAGAGGTATGTAAATTCAATTTCCAATCAACTATAATAATATAGTAAGAAGACGAGTATTTTGTAATAGAAAAAAATCAAAAAATAAATTATACTAACAATATCATTGTTGATCTTTTATTTTGTTTTTTTTTTCTAAAACAAAACAGGAACCAAAGTCATGGCGGCATCCAATTTTGACTTCAGATGCTCATTTAAATGTTCTTCGTCATTGGATGGCTCCAGAAGTTCTTCTCAAACAAAGATTTTCAGTTAGAGCAGACATTTACTCTTTAGCATGTGTTATGTGGGAATTGTGTCGTGGTAAAATATTATATACAAAAAAAGAAAGAAAATATAATTAATTTTAATAACTTTTATAATAATTATTATTACGTATTAATATTATTGCACATATAGATAGATATGATACATGGCAAAAAATGATAAACTGTACAATACTATGATATATTCCAATTTTTACAGAGGAGATACCATGGCAAGACTATAGTTTATCAGCCCTACGAAAACTTTTCAGTGAAACTCTAGACATGTTGCCAACAAATACTCCTTCAAAATATTGGAATCGTGTTTTGGAAGTAGGATTGAGGGTAAACAAAACTGATAGAGATTTAGAAATTGAAGAAATTCTTTACATGATGAATAAAATTAAACAGGTATATTAAAATTGTAGTTTTCATTTACTTGGAGAATACACAAAATAAATTACTTTTAAAACAATGTTATGTTTGTATATTATAATATAAATTGAAGTACAGGAAATTATAATCATTATTATTATTGTTGTTATCTATGTAATATTTCCTAATAATATAGTCTGCCTCAATTTCAACCAATGAAGTTTCAATTGGATTCACTGGATCTCGAAAAACATCTGCTGATTCAATTTCATCATTAAAAAGGTTTCCTGAAATTGAAAATGCTGATAATAGTTATTATGATAGAAAGTATGGTAATCTTCATAAAACTACTAGCTTTTCTTCACTTCAAAATACTCGTGAAAGAGGTGATAGCTGCTTTTATACCAGTACAACACCTCGACGAAGGATGAATGAAATGACGTATGTAGCTGAAAAGTATTTATATCTAATAATATAATATATTCTAGGTGTTGTATGTATACAGAAATAAATTAATGCTTGTTATTATTTTTATATATTATTATGAATGTTTTTATAATGATTATCAATTGTTGAACCATATTTATTAGACCTACTAGAAGTCCAAAAACTTTGCCAAGGCAGAACAGTAAATCAAATATACCAGGAATATTAAAATTTGATCATCGACATGATTTTGGATTTAAGGCAAGTTATTTAATCACAAGAAGTATATTATATATTATGTATACTAAAATTCAGTTATAAACAATACTAAAAATGAACTATTAATTTCTATATTAATTTTTTTTACAAAATATTATTGTTTTCAAAGGCTCAACAAGGCATAGTTCATGAAGAATTAAAACAGGCTCTGGAAGCCAAAAGGCTCCGCGATGAAGTAAAGGAAAAATTGCTTCGTGGTGAAGTAAAGGAAAAATTGCTCCGTGATGAAGTAAAGGAAAAATTGCTTCGTGATGAAGAAAAGGAAACGTTTTTCCGTGAACAAGAAAAATTGAAATCACAGTAAAAAAAACAAACTAAATTTTATCAAGATAATGTAAAGAAAAATCTATAATTTACTTGCATTTATCTTGTATCTACATACTTTGGTTTTCTTATAATGGTTCTTTGGTTCTTGCAGTACGTTACCACATAAAAAAATAAAACCTGCTAGTCATTTCTTAGAAGGTGTTCCATCTGCAGTTATACCAAATTTGAGTAAAATATGGAAACATGTTCCACATGCAAAGGATGGAGAAGGTGATAGGATTTTTTCAGCAGCAATTAAACCAGCAGGTCATGCTCTATGTCTTCAAAAAAGGGTATTCTTTTATAAATATGATATAGTAATTCATAAAGCTTCAATTACACGTACCTAAAAGTATTATAGAGCAATAATTACTGAAATTTTACCCATGAGATATGAAAGCTGACACACATGATGTTATTTTTTTTAAATATAATTGCTTTCAGTCTCAGTCCGCTTTGGATGTATCTATCGCTGGAACTTCAGGTCATAAACTTCGATCGGTATGTAATATAATTGTCACTTTGGGTTGTTTTTATATAAGCTTTATTTAATCTTACTCTTATTTCTTTAAATTAGATCCTAGTTACTGATTACTCTAGTGGTTTTTAGCATTAGTTAGTATTTTATGTTTCATATTATATATATTTTTTTCTTAGCTGGGGTTTTCCATTATACTTTTTCATAGCTGTTGTTAAATAGCTGTTGATTTTGGGACATATTAGATCATAGAAAAGCTAGTATGCCTTTTATTATTATGGGAATAATAATAACTCTGTATTTATTTACTTATGGAATTATTATTATAATTTTATTGTGCATTAGAGAATAGCTTGCAGTAGTAGTTGCACGCATTTGTACATTTCAAAAGAGCTCGTCGCACATCTTGTAAGTGCGGAAACTTTTATGAAAAAAAAATACTAGATGCGACGCTGTTCTAGCTATTCTCGAATGCCCAATGAGTTGAGAGATGCTGTTTTCCAACCACAACGTTATTTTTCCCAGCCTGCGGATTTTCAACGCCAACGTGGACCATGGGCACCGTTTTCTGGGTCTCAAAAGAGTGACATGGATAAAAAGAGAGGATCTTCAGGTTCCATTCCAATTGAACGAGATAATCCATTCATTGTTCAACAACAAAGTACTTGGCATTCACAAGAAATTTCACGACCATTATCACCAAATAGGTAAATAATATTATACTTTATACTTTATTTTATTTTTAATCTAAATACACATTTCTTGACTTATTTTGTTTGTTTATTGTTTATTATTGTAATATAATTAAATAAGTAAATAAATACTAATATAATATACTTCATGATATATTTTATATTTTGTCTTTTTTTTATATGTGTGTGTCTGTTTATATATAGATTGAATGATAGTTTGGGTGAATTTCAATCACAAATGAAGAGTAGTAATGTATTACATAGTACTCCAGGAGGAGATAAAGGTTTATTTGATTTTGGTGTTCGTCTTAAAGCCGTCCAAAAGAAACTAGAAATGGGTGAAAAAGTAATTATGGAAGATAAAATAATTCAAACTGATAATAATTCTAATCGAGAGGAAGCTGAAACAACTCCTGCGGATACTGCTAGTGTACATCCATGTACTACTACTGCTACAACTTCATCATCTAATACAACTAGCCCAACAACCAGCTCTACAACAACAAATGATAGAAAGAAAGATGGAGTTTTACCCAGTAGTAGTGATGATGTAGTAATTGATTCCAGTGGTACAAGTAGTAGTGATGGACAGAAAAGTTTTGAAGTTCATAAAGAAACAGTAGAAGGTGAACCGGAGGATGCTGCTCATACTAGTTATGTTATCCAAACAGGAAAGGCATCTGATAAACATCCAATAATTCAACATTCAGAGATCAGAAAGGAAGGTAATGACAATTTGATTACTGAAGATGATAATGGTAGTGAATTGGGAGAATATGAAGAAGAGGAAGAAGCTGAGAATGATTATCTACAAGTTGAAAGGGAACAAGATATAGAAGAAGAAGAGGAAGAACATGAAGTAGTTTTAGCAGTAAATATTGATGATGATGATGATAATAATACTAATAATAATATTAAGAATATTGATGATGATAAGAATATTATTGATGAAGATGGTTCACGTGAAACTGACATGTTTCAAACATGTCCACATTTACCACCGGATACTGAAGAACAGTAGAGACAATTTATTTATTATGTAATAAAAATTATTATTTACTATTATTACCGAAGTACTCACGAATTAGATAATGAAATAGATGTATTTTAATACTTAATAATATGATGATGATATTATATGAAAAATATTGTTTGTTTTTCTATTCGACTTTTTGTTATTTACAAAATATAATATATTATAACGTACTACATATATAATCAAGAATTTATATTATAATATCCGAATATATACAGTAAAATGCTGGGGTTTTTAATGACTCGTCATTATATTATAGTGAGTCGTTTTGTAAAAACTTTTTCTTACATTATATCGAGTTTCCTAAAATATTAGATTATATTATAACTATAGAATGAATAGTAATTATTATTATCATGGGTCAGAAATCTGTACCGCCGAACTGCCAGACAATGTTATGAAAAAATCTTTCCGAATGTCATTGATGCAAATTTCCTAAGCAACTCAAATTAAATTTCACGTACAATTAAAGTACGTATTATATTGTACCTAAAATACGAGTTACTTTGGGTGGTTATTGGTTTTGA
>JABASP010004233.1:0-10841 GCA_019776565.1 Sminthurinus signatus
AATCGGTAAATGCTTATGAAGGGAATAGATGAAATCGTTGATATTTTTTATGCATGGAAGTTTGATATTTGACATAAAGTCATCGTGAAGTTACCTGCTGTTTGTCTCTTTCTCGTCGCTATTTAATAGAGATGAAAAGGAGGCCGCTTGTATTTTGTCCTTTATACTTTTACTTTATAGGAAAAAGTAAAATCCCTCTCAAAATCTCAAATCCCCAATCCTCAAGAGGTCTCCAAGGTGATGGGAAATACTAATACGAATACGAATACAAGTAATACACGGAACAAAGTACAATGGATTTTTACCTTTTTCTTCTTCCATTACGTGATCAAGTGATTATAGGACAGCTTTTCCGTTTCTGTGCATATTTGTTGTATGTCTTTGTATTTGTATTTGTTATGAAATTATGTGACTCACTTCTCAATATGAACAAAAACAACCACTTTTTTCTTTAGATGTTTTAAGATAGATGCTGTGTAAATATTTATCAAGAATCTAGAATCTAGAATCAAAATGAAAGGGAGATAACGGAACTGATATAAAATCGGTAAATGCTTATGAAGGGAATAGATGAAATCGTTGATATTTTTTATGCATGGAAGTTTGATATTTGACATAAAGTCATCGTGAAGTTACCTGCTGTTTGTCTCTTTCTCGTCGCTAGGAATGTTTTCCCAGGACATTTCAAATAAATATGCGCTGGAACTGAGAAATTCCAATTTCAATTTTACAAAAAAAAAACTAGAAATAGAATGCAGAATATTTTCTTTTCTTACCTCTGACGACGAGTTTGACGGGACGGGATGTGAGGGCATCTTGAGCAGCAAAGTCGGATGCGGTCACTTGACACTCCCACTCTCCATCATCATACTCCAGGGCTGCATTTAAAATCCGAAGACTACAATCACCCGAGTCTGGATTACCCGCCCACTCGTATTTACCCAAGTATGTACCTACAGGCTGCAATTTTACAAGAAAAAAACCAATTTATTAATAATATTTCTTTTTTCTTTAGTTACGAAAATCCATAGCAACAGATTTGCTATAAAGTAACTAATGTCTGTGTTTGCTCGACTTCTCAAAATCGTTTTTGTCCGTTTCTCGGCCAAATATCAACATTTTTGCACCGGATAAAAAGGAATTAGTAAATTCAGACCCCAAGAAACAACTTTTGATTTGAAAGTGTACCAGCAAAGTTGATACTTTTCCCACAAAATGAGAAAGTGGCCATTTTTATTCACAAAATCACAAAAAATGAAAATCCTGGATTCTGAAGGCTCTGTAAAACTCAAAAACTCAATTTTCACCACAAAAATACGCTGACCTGCGCCTCGTCACATGCATTAATAAAAATTGAAAATTTCCTATTTTTGTGGATTTTGTGTCATCTCTTGGGCTGTTTTAATTTTTTCAACTTTGTTCCTCGCATTAAATTTTCTTGAATTTTTCAGAACAAGTGCATATTTCAATGAGAAACAAAATGTGTTTGGTCTCGAGAGTGACACTTTTATACTTTGGGTGCAACGATGAATCAGCTGTATTTTTAGTTAATTTACATTTACTGAATCTGATTGAATTTTGAGTGTTGTCGTGTGACCACTCAAAATGATTCTTTTTGCCCCCTGAGTTTTTATTTGGTGGAGAATTTTGTTATTTCAACCTCTGCAGCCATCAACATTCATTGAAATATCCAGAACCGTAACTAAAGGATTCTGTGATTTTTTCACGTTACTTGTATTCAATTAAAATACTAAAAGCTAGGTAAAATTTACTTTTTATAAAACGTATCAAATATAAATGTGAAATTACCTTATTGTCTTTTTGCCATGAGCATTGGCCTTTCTTATTAAATATTTTACAGGTTAGACGGGTCTCTTGCCCCGGATTTACTTCATTATAGTCTGGCTGCTTCTCAAACTGTTGGGCACCATCACATACTGAAATTTACAAGAAAACAATCAATTACTATTATCTTTATGTTTATTATTAAAAGTTAATAAATCTACTTTATCATCAAAATCATCATCATCATCACCTATAGTTAAAATAAATAGTATGCACTTAAAACAGTTTATTTTAACTGAATTTCCTATTAATTAAATCAATCCTCGAGGACTTTTATTTCTGATATTTCATCATAACTTCACATTCATGAAATTATACTTTATTTACTGTGTTAATGAACAATAAAAGACTACTAAAATTAATTCTTCCGAACTTTGAGAAGAAAAACTATCAATTTTTTCGTACATCTAATTCAGCACATTTTTTACCACATGCCCAAACAGTAAACAGTGAAAAGAGAGACGCCTAAAATATTATGCATAGATATTTGCAGTTCAGTTCTACTCCCTGCGGCGACCAGCCCACAACTTAAAACGAAAACGATGGACGTTAAACAGCCTTTTTGCAACAGATTTGACTTTTGAGTGTTTTCTAATTGAATATTGTAAACTGTAAACTAGTCTACAACTTTAAAAGTCTAAAAGAATAGAGAAATAAGCGGATGGACGATGGACGACGGACGATGGACGAAAGTTGTACTAATTTGTGTTTTTTATGTCCACATTTACATATTTATTGTGCTTGTAAATATGAGGGTTGAAAATCTCATAAAAATGTCAAATTGTGTGCAAAACAACTCTGTTTATTTGTTTTCAACTCTTTTATCTATCTACACATTACACATTACACATGTTCTTGAGTAGTCTTATTCTTCCTCCTCTTGAATTTGAATTTTGCAAATATGGTATCGACAATCCACCAGCCACAGAGACAAAATGGAAAATGGTAAATGGGAAAGGAGTATAAATTTTTCATTTTCATTTCAAGAAAACTTTGTACTTTGTTACAAAGAAAGGTGATTGCCTAAGGGAAAAAGGAAGGGAAAAGCAATTAACAAAAGAAGACAAGAAATTTATTTTGTAGCTTTACACGAGTAAAACTTGTGCTGTATGCTGCACACAAAAATTGAGACATTTTCTCACATACATTTCAAATTTCAAAGCTCAATGTCTCTATTTATTTACTGTTTTTTTGATTCCTAAAACAAGAATAGAGAATTGACAGGGTTTTGAATTACATTGAATTATAAATATGAAGATGAACAAGAATATGAATATCAATATCAATATCAATATGAAGCTGGATGTTGAATTTTCCATCTTGAGTCAACAAAACAATCGGGAAATAGGCAAGCGTGGACTACAAAAGAACGACTCTGGAGACTCGAGATACTCGAGACTCTGAAACTGGGAAGAGGAAGAGACAGCGATTATTTTGAAAATGTAATAATACTTGAAAGCTTCAAGAACCAAACTACGAAACAACCAAACAACCTGCCTCCTCCATGACACACACAATTAGTTAGTCAAACAAACTCGGACGGCGAGGCACAGCTCCGCTCACAACAGCATAATTGTGAATTGTGAATATTCCATTCTCCATCCTACATCTACATAACATGATATTATGTGTACTTATTCAATCCATTTAAATTCATGTGCATTTATATGAAATGGAGACTTCATTTCACCTATAATATCAATATCAATATCAATAATAATAGAGTATTTCTTGTGTGTATAGATTCTTCGTCTTCGTCTTCATCTTCGTCTGGTTCAACTTTATCTCACCTGGAAAAACAGAGAGAGAAAAAGAGAGAACGGACGAGCATTTGTATTTGTATTTGTATTTGTTTTTGTATTTGAAATGGAAATGGAAATGGGAATGGAAATGAAGACGTTTCAAACTTTATTTATTTCAATTGAGAGTTGAGTTATGTGTTGTGTATTTACTTATTATGTACGACAAAAGATGTGTAATGTGTAAGCTGGAAAAGAAGATGAGAGTCCAGTGGGTTGAAGTGCAGCTTAAAGAATCCAACAGAGAAAATAATAATACAGATATTAACAAGGTACAACTGAGACTTTTACATTACTTACTTAGACGAGAAGGAATTGTGCACTCCGTAAATCAACAAGAGCAAGAACAAATAAATACTCATATCCAGTTCCAGTTCCAGTTTCAGTTTCAGTTCCAGGTTCTTCTCATATCATGCACATCCTTATCTTTATCTCCATGTTCATGCTCATACCCATTTTTCCAATTCAATTTTGTTTTCATTTGACCTGAAGGTGTTTTCAAAACCTTTTTTTTTGTTGTGAACTTTGAACTAACTTTCAAATATAAAAGTACGAGTAGGACTTTATGAGTATGAGTGAAAAAAAGAGTGGGAGTTACAGTATTCTATATTCCATTGATATGGATAAGGATATCGATTACTTGAGTAAACAAAGATTTCGTGTGAATTTCATATTTTTCATACTTATTTCAAAATTCAAAATTCAAAAAACAAACTGTATTTCACAAGTATTTACCTAAAAACTCGAGGGGTTTGAAAGGAAAATATAGTTTGTTTTTACTTTATATTCTGGATGCTGGATGTTGGCTCTCAAATAAATTCAAAATTCAAGCATGCTTCATGTAGATTGTACAAAGTAGAGCTGAATATCATGTGTATTTTACTATTATGCAAGTCAGATGTGGAAATAATAGTGGATTCTCTGGCTCTTGTTTATTGACATGAGAGTTATAACTGTTTATACTTTAAACTCATGTACAATGTACAATGTACATACTTACGCAGGGTTTTGGTTTTGACTGTAGGTGTGCGTGTAATAAACTTGTACTTTTTACAACTTACAACCAATTAGTGTGCACATAGTCCAGTTTTCTCTCTCTTTTTTATGACGGACCACTTTGTGTATTGTGTACCATTATGTAAATACTCAAATACTCGATGCTCGATACTCGAGTAAGAAATAAATAAAATACATACATTTAAAGATGCTCCCTGCACAAATACATATTCTTATACAATGTACAATGTTCAAACAACGAACGTCTAATACTCTTAAAATACTACATACAAAATACAAAACACTGAAACTATTCCAAACAAAAGATGAAGATGTAGAACTACGACTTGAACCGGATTCCAATTTTTGGAGCTGGAGAAGATTTGAGATTTTTCATGTCTTTAATTTTGTAGTCAACTGGAAGTCTTACGTTACTTTACATGATTGTATTACACATGCAGAAGAAGATGGAAAAGATGGAAGACAACAGAAGACACCAGAAGACGCACTTTTTAATTATTTGCATTAAAAATTAAAATGCTTCTTCTGAGTTCTGAGCTTCAGCAAAAGTTAAAAATCTCAGCTTGTACAGTTTTAACTCTGTTTTCATGAATTAATTTCCAGGGCCCCCATCCATTGATTTCCCCAAGCCAAACCAGGGACGAAATAATGCAATTTTAATTCATTTTGAATAAAGCATAAAGCTTCAACAGACAACAGACACAATACACAATGCACAATACACAATACAGAACTGAAGATAAACAAACAGAGACGTTTCTTTGTAGCTCCGAGGTGTTTTATTCATCTGTTCTGCTCAGTTGTATATTTTGTATATTGTGTAGTTAAAAAATTAACAAACTTGTTTTCCATCTTGTGTCTTGTGTACTGTATTTTGTGTATTGTGTCTGGTTTCTGGTGTTGTCTCGCCTCAAAGAAAAGTAAAGAAAACAAGATTATGCACAAAAAGAGAGAAAAGTTGAAATCTGCATCTGAATCTGCATCTTTGGTTGCATCTGTATCTGTAGCTGTAGCTGTATTTTAGAGCTGGAAGCTGGAAGGAGAGAGAAAGGAATTTCTGTAGACGGTAGACCGTAGACCGTAGATGAACAAACAGACAACGAGAAAGAAAAGATGGACGTGCTCGAGTTTGCATGGTTTTTGGTGTGTACGTTCCTCTCTTTAAATTCCAGACTCGTCATACTCTGTTCCGTTCAGTTCAATTCAATTCAAATGAACTGACTCTTACTGAGTTTGTATGGGATTTCCATTCAAATTCAAGTCTGCCTCTGCTCCCTCTTTTTCCTGTTGGTTCTGGTTCTGGTTCTCTTTCAGTTTCTGTTGATTTTGGTGAGCTGTTTGTTGTTTGCTGCTCCCTAAAATCTGTGAAGAGTCTCGCTAAATAGTTAAATAGATTTTGAATATTTCCCTTCTCCATTTTCCATTCTCCTCGCCTTACACAAAATGAGGATGAGAATGAGAGATGGAGAAAAGTCAGTTTAGTTCACTTGAGTGAAGAGTTGTTGGATGTTGGATGTTGGCTTTGAAATGTGTGCATAGAATCATCGTGTAAACACTAAACACTAAACATGCTCAATGCTCAATGCTCATTCTCCTCAGCTGTCCGTCTGTCAGCTCATCTTGTTGCTAAATAGTTGGAGAGGCTGCATGTGAAATGGAAAATGAGGAGTTTCATTCATTTAGTCTAGACTTTAGACTTTAGACTCTAGAGTCTGCTCATTTACTTTCCTCACAAAATACAAACACTTGGATCTTGGATGCACGCACAAACACAAACGCAAACGCAAATACAAACACAAATACAAATACACACGCACGTTCAAAAGAAACAGTGAATTCTGTACGGTAACTTTTCTCTTGAAAAATTACTTGTAACTTCTTCTGTAAGAGCTGAGAATAACTAGGCAATTTTTCCATCCATTAAATTAAAGCTCAAATAAATGAGCGTTGACTTATGACCCAAATTTCTTGAATTTCTTGAGTTTCTTGAATTTCCTAAATTTCGTACATTTTTGTGAAAATTTAAGAAACCCTTGACGACTCAGATTTCAGATTTAGGATTTGTCACCCTTTTTCCATTGTTTTGAGACTGTGCGCTTTTTACCCTTGTTAAAAGCAGATGCGAGATTCTAGATTCTAGATTCTAGATTCAGCACACTGACTGCAACTGGAAACTGGGAACAAACTGATAACGACCCACGACAATGGACCAAAAACCAAACCAAAGACCAAGATAAATTGACTCGATGGAATTTCCACTGGAATTCCTCAAATAGAATCCAAATTCTGATTCCAAATCCACCAATTTGAAAGAGGACACTCGACACACTCAAATTTAGACTCACAGCTTTAGATCCTAAAGAAATAGGAGGAACAGAAGGGAAACACACACAAGTAAAGTGAGTTCAAATTTCAAGCTGTAGGCTGTAGGCTTTGGGCTGTGATGTGATGAATGACTCGTCTTCATTTAGAAGAGCCTTCAACTTTCAGCTTTCAACACTCCAGTTTCCACTCTTCTTCCGTTTTCCATCTCTCCACAGCTTGAAAACTGGAAGGAGAATTTGGAATTCGGAATTTGGAATGAATGCACCGGAAATTTCAAGGAATTTTGACTCAATCATCCGATTATCATTATCATTACGATCGCATCTGTATCTGCATTATCCACTTTGACATTTTGGAATTGACATTTTCAATTCTCCATTGATAATAATTGCAAGCTAATAACTTTACAGTAGGAATTCCATCCTTTCATATTTATTCAATACTCAATACAAAATGCAGAAAATGAAGAAAATGAAAATGTATTTCAAATTTCAAGTGTCTCATATTTATGCTGTGAATTTCCCTCCATGTCAATCGTCGGTTAATAATGGTTCACTTGAATTTGGTATTTGATTCCAAATGCCGGATTCCACAGCTCTTGTCTCTTGTCTGCATTCACCATGATGAGGCTTGTACACTAATTACACAATTACATAAATGAAAGGGCAGGCGGCTGGTACTGGGAAAGTGTACAACAAGAGCGAGAACAAGGACAAGAACAAGAACAAGAGACAGAGAAAGAGAGAGAAAGAGCTCATGAGTGTCTTTATTCATTCATCTTGTGCTCATTGTTCTCGTGCCAATACCAATACTACTGTAAACTGTGAACTGTAAACACTAAACACTAGTCGCGTCTCACCAGCCTGAGTTTCCACGTGGAAAAAGAAGGTAAGCCAACAGCCAACGAACATCCATTCACACCGCACAGCACAGCCCAACATACAAAATACAAAGTACAAAGTACAAGAGAAAAGAGAACATTTGTCATATTGTGACAAAATGTGTGTGTTGTGTTCCAATAAATTGGCAGACGGAGTCGGAGACAAAGACAAAAGGAAAAGCAAAAGCAGAGGGTTTAGTGTACAAATATTACACATTGTACATTGTACAAAACTAGAGACGAAAGACAAAAGAACAGGCGTAATCGTCAAAGTATTTCCGAGAGAGTTAAGCCTCGTCCTCTCTCGTCTCTTGTCTCTCGTCTATCCATTGCACATGGATAACGGAAATTGGCTGCGGGAAGAGGATTTTCACTCATTCCACTCCGCCAAAGGAACAACAAACCAGGGATGAAAAATTGTGGTGTGGATCTCTCCTCCTCGGATTTGGGCTTTTGTCTCTCGCCCGGCTCAGCTACTATCTATTTTATACAAATGCATTGTGCGTTTCTGTGTGTGTAGTCTGCTACATTTTACATTTTATTGTATTATTTCAATGCACGTTTGTTTGTCTCTGGTGTCTGGTGTGGGAACTGTACAAAGTTGTAGTCAATGTTGAGTTAATGCTCGACTATTTTGTCACTTTAGAGAGCTTGGAAATTCAGAATTCCAAATTCCAAAGAGTAAAAAAATTAAAGCCACATTCCAGCAAATTTGCTCATTGAGTCACAATTCTGGCAACTCTATTTATTCTTCTCTTCCTATTTGATGTGCATCCACAACACAAAAAATCTAAGACAATCTAATTAAATCTTATAAATCGGGGAAAAACGGATTTAGAAAAATTACTATAATTAAATCATTGTATTACGAATACAAAATTAAGAAAAAAATACATTTACATTTACATTATGTATTTTGAGATGCTCGAGTAAATTTGTGAAAGACTATAGTTGATTTAAAATAAAAATAGACTTTGTTCAAGAGAAATTCCAGATCTTTGTTACAGGAAAACTTTTAGAGGGCGAAAGATACTTCAAACTCAAAACTCCGGGCTCAAGTCTCAATACTCAAAATGATTTCAAATCTCAAGTACTCAAAATTCTTGAGGAATCAAATCTCAAAACTGACTCGTCTGTATTAGAGGTTCGACTTTATGCACACATTTACAATACACAATGTCTTGATGGTTGATAAACAAGGTGAAGGAGTTTACATTAAACAAGTGAAGAGCATGAGCCATCATTTTTCAACATGAACATTTTACCTTTTCTTCATGGCGTAGAAATGTAAAACATAAAATCTTCAGTCTGAGTTTCAGCTTGAGTTTCAGCCTCAGTTTTTCCAGTCATTTAAATGTAATCTACACTCCAGCATTTGCTCTTCTCTTCCACAGTCAAATCTTAACCATTGTTAAAGACGAATCCACCTTAAATTGAAGCACACCTCCTCGTTTTTGTGGGTCCTGAGTTTACTTAAAATCGTAATTTTTCATAAAATTTTCCCAAATGCAAGGAAAACTGCCTCTCAAACTGAGCTTAATTTCATTTAGATTTTAGACTGTTTGCCCACAGTTTTTAGTCTGAAGTAGACATGATCAAAAGGAAAACGTAGACAGAGTTCAAAGGGTGAAATGAAGATGATTTGATAATGTCTAATGTCTAATGTTGTCATTAAGCATCTATTTTTTGCAATGTAACTAATATCTCTTGTATTTTTTCCTTCCATAAAGAAGGATACAGTAAATAAACAAACAACAAATAGCTTGCAGAATGCACAATGTACAAGGTACACAGCTTATGTGCAGTAACTTTTACTAGTAATTCCTTGTACTAATAAAGACATCATCATGAGGAATTTCCGTCCATTAGCAGTGGCCATTAACATCAGCATCAGCATCAACATCAACATCAATATGAACGACGACGCTCAGCTCATCATGAAGCAAGTTTTTACCTGAGATCAGACATCAGACATTAGACAGAGAACAGAAAACATAACGTAGTTCAAGTCAACCCAAACCACACCAAATGAAAACGAAACAATGAGTTGAAAGCTGAAAGAGCAGATTATGTTAATATTATTATCGCATCATTCTTATTGTTATTGTTATCACTATCATTATCATTATTATTATTATTATTACTATTTATCGTGTTGGATTTTCAATCCAGTCTGTTTCTGTTGTCTGTTGAGTGTTGAGATTTAAGAACATGCACAAGAGCTCGGCTCAACTCTGCTCAAGTCTCGATTCAACTCTTAAGTCTCATCGCCCGATCAACTCAAGTCAAAGGATGAAAAGGTATAATAATAATACTAATAATGATGCGATGATGTTATCTTGATCCGTTTAAAAGAAGTTTTCCCTCAAGTAAATTAGCTATTTGACTATTTGATCCGACAACTTGCACATCGTACATTGTACATTGCACATCTTTTTCGGAGGTGGAGAATCAAAATCAAAGATAAACGACGGATACGCACGCACTTGATTCTTCATTCTTCAGTCATGACAACCAACGACGAATGTCCTAATCCAATCATGACCATGAAAATGATAATGTTAATGATAATGATGAGGATGAAATTTATCCGTATTCCGTATTCCGTATCTCACCATTTCAAAGATGTGTACAACGTACATCTGTTTATATAATATAATACAATATAATATAATGGCACGACATTTCACCACATTTACTTGTTCCTCCAGCATAGAAAAAACGGCAAAGAACAGGATCGTCGTGATAGATTTGAGATTTTAAAGAGTGATAAAAGTCAAGTCAAGTTATCTAAATGTCGATTCTTGATACTTGATATTCAACTCAACAGTCTCATTTCATCCCATTGTACAATCATATACTTCTCTAAAGCAACAATTCTGTCTGTGTGTCCGCAAAGTGGTCGAAGGAAAGGTCGGAGGTTAAAATTAACTGCACCGTTGGACAGAGCATGTACCCTTTCCCTATAATTGCAC
>JABASP010004234.1:0-10839 GCA_019776565.1 Sminthurinus signatus
CATGGCTAAGCATGCTTTCGACTAAGTTTGATGTGCTCTTTCGAATGGTGTAGGTTTCATCGAAATCGAAGGGGTCCGCGAAATCGTATATTATTATATTGTTGGTTTGTAACTAGGATCTTATTTATTTTTGCTTAGCTTCAACTGTGCTGGATAATAGATAGCCAAGCCAAGCCAGACCAAGATGAGCAATGAGCAATGAGCAGTGTTTGTCAGGAGCTGGAGGGAACACGAAGCTGACAGAAAAGTCTCAAAGGAAAACTTGTGTTTTATGTTCTATTTCCATTCACTCTCCACTTCATGGACTTCATGGGAAATGCTTCAGAGAAAAAGTAGCTGCATTTACACTGTACAGTGTACAGTCGTATTTATCAAAGAGGAGTAAACGAATGACAGTGGGAAAATCTGGGACGTTGGAGTTGGATGTCTCCTCACTTTCTTTATTTTTCATGTCGACACTGTACATTGTACGCGAAGAAGAAATGTAAAACTACTTGTGGACGGCAAATGGCAAATGCCAATAAAGTGTACATGAAACATGTAGAATAAAGAAGGTAAAATGCACACATAATACATAATGATACTAAGAAAAATGCAAGTTTTCTTTCCTATCAGACTCCTGTTTTGTCTTGTTTGTAGTGCCAAAGATGACAGTTCCGATGTACACAATACACAAACATACAGTCTTAAAGAGATTTGAAGTGTTTTCCCAGTACCAAACACATATTACATATTATATAGAATTGTCGAGTTGAGTAAACAAAACCAAAGACTTGCTCTCTTTTCCAGCAAAAAACTAAACTAAAAAAGAATGTACAGAAATGTTGTCAAATAATTCCTAGATATTTTGGTGTTGATACTGTCTGTCTGTTCTTCCACAGGTTACAAAAAACTGTCTTGTCTGGGTTCTTTTATCTTTCTTCAAAACAAAACAATGGAAAGCAAGATTAGGTAAAGAGGCAGTAAACACTCTTTTGTTTTGTATTATTCCAACATCCACACTCGCACTGACACTGACGTAGACTTGACTGCAGTGTGTATTTATCTTGCTCGTTTCCCTCTCTTTCTGGGTTTAGTAGGTGCATTTTACCCTGTACATATGGAATGTGTATCGTGTAGAATTTTCCTTGTCTTGACTTGACTTGACTTGTTTCGTGAGTACAGATATTTGTCTGTATGTTGTATGTATTAGCCGGATTTGTATTGTTTTCCTAACCTTATGATGATTTTTATAAAGAAGAAAAATCGGGAAAGGAGTTCAACTTGAGACTTGAGCAGATAAACGTTTCCTGTTCAATCCTTTCACTTCCTCTCTCAAGTTGAGAGGTTGACGAGTTGAAGAGTTGACATATTGAAGTTGTAGCTGCTACCGTTATTATTATTATTATCATTATTATTACAGAGTGACTGCCAACTATTCATCTGTACAACATGCATTGGTACATTGTTAGAGAAGAGCTGTTGACAGCTCAAGTCTGTCTGTTGACTGTCATGATGTCTTTTAGGTTCCAAATTTAATACAAAGAACAAATTACAAAACGACAAAATGCTAAAAAGATAGAGGCGAAAAAAACAAGGAGGTGACTTGACAAGAAACAGACCACAACCAAACCAAAATTTTATAGCATGGGCGTTTCATACACAGAAATAAAAGGACAAAAGAACAGACAGAAAACCCCAATAAAATCCGAATCAGACCCAGAAATCTCATCCTCCATACTTTTTGTGGGGAAACGTTAGAAAAGACATGCAAATTGCCTCCGGTAGTTTGTGTGAAGTTTTACACACATTTGAATTCGGATTCGGATTCCCATGGATGCAATAAACGATTCAGTCAGTTCCAGTTGAGCTTTGTAGGATAATCATGATCATGAAGATGATGATGATGACGAGGTGGTCCATTGGGGCTGCATTTTTATCCCACATTCGAGTGGGCTCAAGAGCTGTTCCCTGCTCTCTGTTTTGAGCATTCCAAAAGGGTGAACAATTTTTCCATCGTTCAGATCAAGGTAACCTCCGCATTCTTATTCGTATTCTGATTCTTATTCAGAGAGGATGCTGGTTTACGATAGGAAATGAGAGCTGTAGTGAGCAGCTTCATACTTTATGTAGGTTTTTATAATGCATATTGAGGATTGAGAATTGAGGATTCCTCTGGTTGAATTTCAATAGCTCAAAGCTCAAAGGCAAGGAATTGATGTGCATCCAAAATCCAAATCCTGATCTTGATCTGGATAAAGTAGTAGACAGTAGACATAATGTAGAATGTATGAATAAGGCATAGATGTATGAAATACGGATGTGCACCGTGTGTATTGTTATTGACTCACCACTGGAATTTAGAACTGTTTCCCTCCCTCGATTGACTGCCACTGCCACTGCCATTGGTATTGCCTTTGATGTGGATGTGGATGTCACTATCGTAAACTATTCTATTCTATCATATCCGCTCTTTCTCTTTCCTCCTTGCATCACATTGAACATTGAGCATTGAACATTCAACCCTATCACCTTATCACTATTCACCCTTTCCTTTTATTAGCTTAGAGAATTGACTGTGTGATGGAGATGGAGATGTCTGTGCCGCTGTCGTTCTCGTTGTTGGCGATTGATGCGGCTAGAGGAAGAGGAAGAAAAATAAAAATAGGGAGAGTGTCTCAAGACACAAGGCTCAAGATTCAAGTCTGGAATCTGGAGTTTGGAGTTTGGAGTTTGGAGTTTGGTGTCTGGTGTCTTGTGTCTTGTGTCTAGAGTGAAGAGTCTAGAGTCTATTTAAGGTGATATTTCAAAGTTATTGGGATTCACAAGGAAAGTTGTTCAATCTACTTGACTTGAATAACAATTGGAGTGACGACGGAGACACCCGTTCCCAGCTCCCACTGCGCCCAATGCTGCTGTCCTTCACAACTCAAAAGAGAGAGAGAAAGAAAGTGATCCTCCTCCAAATTAAGAATGAAGAGATGTGATATTTAAGTTGACAAGCATTTTATTGTCTGACAATCCTCATTCTTCATATCCTCATGCAAACTGCATCCTTGAGATTTACATAGCTCACACTTCTAGATATATTCACGGATATAAATTGCCTTCCAAAAAAAGAAACTAAAATTATGCTTTACGCACCTTGTGCATTGTATTAAATGAGAAGATTACGCACCTTTTATTCCTGTACCTTTCTCATTCTCATTCTCTGGTTCAAACTTTACTCATCCATTAATTAGGATCAATAACTTTCGACGGGTGACAACAGCAAAAGGAAACATGACGCTAGTATCAATTTGTTTGGATTATGAATGACAAGTTTTCCTTTAAAAAGTATAAATTTGCATTTTATTAATAGTTCTTTTATTTCCGTTCCATGTTTTATCTATTCTTGAACAGATCTTGTAGATTTAAAGTTAACGCATCTATCATCTAGTATCGAGTCTACTTCAAAAATGCATGTTTCTTTCTATTGAATTTGTATATGCATTTTTTGAAGTGGTTTAGGTTACATTGAAAACTGTATTTTTTTTGTTGTTGTATCTACGCATTAATGCAAACCTTTACGTTGTAGGAAAATAGATGGATAGTTTGGTGTTTTATTATGATGAAAAAGACAAAAAGGCACGAGGAAAAGGAAGAAGAGTTCCAACTGATAATGCTCATAAATGAAATATACAAGAAAGAGAGAGAGCCAGTTCGGCTTGGTGCTTGGTCACCGGGAAAAAAGGCTTTTCCCTTTAAAAGTTTCCGTTCAGGAAGTAGGAAGTATTGGCATGACACGCGGAGTGAGAAAGAAAGGAGGAAGAAGAGGCAAAAGTCTAGATCTAGTCAAAACACGCCTTTCTTTCTTTTCCCAACTACTAGGAAAAGTAATCGCAGCGTCCGCAACACCAAACCAAACCAAACCAAAAGTAAGAAAAAGTATCGAACAAATACAAGGGAAAAAAACTCTAAAATCATACTCATATTCACACCACACATCACATACGTGTCGTACTTTTGTGCAGTGTGTACAATGCGAGTGCAGACCCTTTGATTTTGATTTTGATTTCGAGTTTGACTTTGACATTCAATACACGAACATGGATAGTATTACATCCATTTCAGCAATTGCTCACTGTTCATTGTTTATCTGTGTCTCATCCAAAGTAAATCGTACAATGTCTTGAGCCCTGAGCCTAGAATCTAGATTCTAGAGTCTGGTTGGTGTCTTGAGAGTTGTCAGTATTGTCAGAATTGGCTTCGTTTCACTTTCCCGGCCAACTATCCTCTTAATTCTTTTTTTGCTCCAGGCTTTCTTCCTCCTACCGATCTGGTGTCTGGTGAGATGTAGTTTTTTTACCTATCTGTTCTGGTTGCTCTTCTGGGTTTGTGACTGTGAGGAGCATATCAAGCAATTGCGGATTGCCAACTGTCATACGTTTTGTATTATGCATTATGCACCTATAACCTATAGATTGTATATTATAGATATAGATGTATGATTGCCCTTGGTTTCTTTCTCGTTGTCTTTTCTCCACATAAAGGAAATGGACAGGTAAACACTGTATCTTTTCTAATACTTGCAGCATAAATACTAAACACACTTGGCTTTTTTGGTCAGATTACTCAATGGTATTTGCCTGGTGCTACTATTGAAAATGGGTGGATGGTGGATGGTGAAAGCAGGAAAAGGTTGAAGAAAGTCCTCGTGCTCTGTTATGTTGTGCAGACTAGAAGATGGAGAATGGGGAATGGAGAATCCTGAGCTGAACTTTGGATGAAATCAAGTCCATGTAAGCCACAAGGACTCACTTTGGATTACCAAGTTTGTTCTCTCCTCCGCTCCTGTTTCAACAGCCATCCGATAAGTCCCGTAAAACCTACTTTGAAACCGGCTCAGTTCGACTTATATTTAATGTGCTTCTACATTCTACAGCTCTACCTTTACTTTCCTCTGGTTTCTGTGGCCCGTAGCTAAACTTTGCTCGACTCGACTCGACTTGAGTTGACTTTATTCGGCCTGGTTTTTGTTTCAATGTCGATCTGAAATTCTACCTGGATCCTGAATTCTGGAACCAACTATTCATCTATAAGTATCTGTATTCTCATGCTTAGTCCTCACTTAAGCCTTTACTTTCTCTAAGCGTATTAATTGTTGTTTTTCACTAAAAGGTAATTACAAGCTCATCCTTTCCAATAAAAGTTTGTCAAGTGGAAAATTTTCCGTTTACGAAGATTTGCTTTTGAGTTTTTAGTGTCTTACAGGTTACAGGTAAAGTATCAAAATGTCAAAAGTATCTAAAGTTTGAGAAACATTTTTACTTTGTAATCATTAATAATAAATAATAAAAATGCTGCTGTTTATTGCACATTGTATATTTTGTGTAAAGTTGAAGGTGAATTTCTTTTCTCATTTTCTTGTACAACTTTTCTCACTCCCAATTTTCTTTTCTCTCTTATATGTTTTTGTAGTATTTTTTCATCAGTTTGCCTTTTTTTTGTCTACCCACTGTTAAAATTGCTTGTAAAATCGATCAAAAAAAAGAAGGAGGATATATTATACAGTCAACAGTATACACTGTACACATTTACGAGTATGGAGTCAAAGTTTGTGGGTTGGCTGGTTTTGGTTTGGTTTGTTCCCGTCCCCGTTTATTTTGTGCGGGTAATAAGGAAGTGAACTGTCCAATTTAGTCATGCATATCCGACGACGAACAATGATCACATGTGTATTTTGGAATAGCCATGTTTATATAGTAGACAGTAGACAGTGTACATTGTACATAGACATAAGTAGATGTACATTTGGTATAGAACACTTGATTTTGCTGTAAGACAGGCTGAATGTCGAATCTTCTTTATTATGGACGAATTTAGAGAGAAACGGGAAAATAGTAGGAAAGTAGTAAGAGCCTTTCTCTCGGCTATTGATATTGATAATCTCAACTACCTCTTTACTAAAAGTGAGGAGGAACAAGGAACAAGCACAAGAAGAACAAGAAGAAGAAGAAGAAAGTACATTGCTGCATGTTTGTTCAGATCTGTTCCGTGTTCAGTGTTCAGTCTTCAGTGTTCAGCCTTAGGATGTTCTGTATGACTTTTGCTGTTCCTCATTTTAGATCTTCTACATTCTACATCTTATACATATCAAAAATAAGTCTGAGGAGTAATATGGTTTATGGTGAGTGCTTCTTGAAAAGTATCTAGAATCTAGATAGATTCTAGATTCTAGATACATTTTCAGGATATGCGTAATAATACATGCACACACACATGTACAATGTACATACAAAAGATATAACGATGAAAATGAAGATGGGATTTTTTTCCATATAATATAAATGGTACATTTGAGTATAAAGTATAGTGTATTTGGAGTATGAGATGGAGCTTAACCTTTTTGAAAAAATTTATGATCCCCTTATTCTGCGGATGGATTCATCCCATATATCACGATAGACAAAAGTCTATCGACCACACGTTAAAACGTGCACTGAATATTTTTCCGCCTCAAACTCAAACTCAAACTAGTTTTTTTTTCTTGTCTTCTTCTCCTTCATTCTCCTCAATATCTATCCATATTTTCACTATCTACATCTATCTATCTACCTTTTTCTCGTTTTTTCTTACCCTTTCTCATGTATGATATGATTACATGATATTTTTGGAAGGAGGAGAAGAAGAGTGTACAGTGTACAAGGAACAAATTCATTTCTATATAAGTACATGTAGAATGTAGAATGCACATTGTACATTGTAAAAGGCTGATTGAGGATTTCACGTATTCTAGACAAATACAAGAACCTTAGGCTGATGGTTGGCTGGCTGACTGGTTGGTTGGTTCGCCTGGATGGTTTGGTTTGCTCTGCTTTGCTTTCCTACTTTCTCCATCTTTTTCTTTTACCTTGCTATCATATCGTTGTATCATGTAGTATTGTATTGTACTTTGTTGTATCAGTTGAGTATTGATATAGTTGCAATCCTTCCTTGTATGAAATACCATAATACAATATAGAATAATGTGCTTTTTTAACATTTTATTCTCCATATATGATATATGATAAACTATCCACAATCCATGTTCCCAGAATCTAGAAAGTAGAATGTAGAGCCTACAGAGAGGAAAAGAGAGCACAACTATAATAAAGAATAAAGAAATCAAGCGAGATGGGAATCCCAAATAGGGAAAATAAAAAGAAAGGAAAACAAAAATGAACAAGGTACGCGTTGAGGTTTCATTACCCATAATTTCACATCCTTCCACAAGTTTTCACAATTCCCAACTTTTTTTATCTCCTCAAATGTGTATTACATACATGTATTATGTCTCATGTAGGTAGAAAAATATCTATGTATTTACGTATTTAGTAAAGGCACAAAGGTAGAAAGGCTACAGAGTTGAACAGAAGGATTGTGAACTTTCTCAGAATGACGGATACATTAATGTGCAAAATGTACAATGTACATGGGAAATTAGCTCGGATGAGTGGAAATCGAAAATGTAATGTCTTTTTAGTTGCTATACATTTTATTCCTTATACTCTACAGATGAATCCACAACTATCCTTTGTGTGCCTGTACCTTTTATGGTGTATGGTGTACTCCTACTTTTATTTCTTAATTTGGAGAACGTGGATTGAAAAAAGGAGAGAAGTCAGAAGAACTTAGAAAAGTAAAAGGAAATATTATTGTCAATGTCATATTAATACAAATGCTGTACATTTTCTTCTCTTAGTTTAGGTCAATCAAGCACGTTCTCATCCCTAGTTTCAGTTTTCGTCGTAGTCTCTGGACTCTGCTAGTCTAATCAAATTTTGATGTATGTTTTTAAGTTTCCCATACTCATTCATATGCAAATTTACTAGAGCTGAAATTTTAGAGTAGGGCAAAAGCCCTCAAATTAACAAAACAAGAAAAATCAATAATAAATAGCCTCTTTACTTATTAAAAAGCTCGATAATTTTTTTAACAACTAAACTGGAAGAAATCCAAGGAGAGAATTTTTTGTACAAAGCCAGTAAAAATCTATTACATAATAAAATAATTCCATGTACATGTTTGAGGTAGGGACGGGAAATGAAATCAATTCAAATGTTTATTGAATCTACGAATATTATATTTATTTGATTCAATCTTCCAAGAACCTACAAGCCACAAACCATAGAGTATTTTCAACTGGATCTTTTTACAAGTTAAACATTTCTACAGATTTTTCGAGCTATTCAAATGATCAAGATCAAAGATTGTTATTTCACTTGTGGGGTCGTAATCAAAAGCATCAAAAATCAAAACTAAAAAGGCAAAGTAAGAAATTCATTTTTAAGTTTGTGTCATAGAGCCAAAAAACATTATTGGACAAGGAAAACGTTGCACCTTTTCAAAACCAAAACTAGAATCAGGCCTAAAAAGAAGAAGAAAATTGATAAGAAATGTCAATGAGGATGAGGTACTGCAAACTTCAATCTGGATCTGGAATCTCTATTCTCTGTACTTACAAAACGCGTCGAGAGGAAGTGAAAGTCAGAGGAAAGAAGCGCCAAACAAGAGAAGCAAAATATCGATATAGATTGAGTATATTCTAGATCCTGTAGGTGATAATTTGTGCACTTCTTTTCATCCGATCCTCGGATATTCCAAGTTGCGGCGTTGGCGGGTCGCCACGAAGAGAAAAAGTGTCGTGTAAATAATAGGGAAACTGAATTTATGTCAATTTATTCATATATAAACTGCAAATCCCCTTCATTACCAATACATATAATCATTATCCAAAGCATAACCGTCACCGTAATCATAATGATAATGATAATCATGTGGCATCTGTATATTAACACATTACATTATATTATATTAGCCGTATAATGTAATATACCTCATTCTCCATTCTCCATACTTTATAATCCATATTTCTCCATGAGCCTGTGCTCATGGTGATATTAATGTTGATATCCCTCGTATCAAAAGAAGCTTTGCTTTCTTAGAAAGTAAAGAAAGGAGAAAGCAAGGAGCGGCACTCATACTTCTCCAACTGCACTACACCATAGTAAACGCGCCAATATTAAAATATGGTAGGAAGAAGCTCACTTCAAAAGCAGCCACCTCATTCATTCAACCTCAACCATCGTCGAACGTCTACCGTCAAAAAAGAATTAGCATAAGAAGTAAGAAGGGCATGAATAGGGAATGGGAAATGGGGAATGGAAAACTAGGAATAGCGGCACTATTTATAAGTATGTGAGAACTGAGGAAAAATGAATGGAATAGCCTCGTAGAGAAAGTAAAGCTCTCAAATCTAATGTTTGAGCAAGTATTTACTATTCTCTTTCATTCATGCAATAATATTACATTCATTTTCATTTTTAGTTTCATTTCCGAACAGCAAAATACTTGTAAATACAGTGTACAGTGTACACAATACTGATCCTAAATATTTCAGCTCGGTTTAGAAGGATCCGCTCATTTTTCGCCCACAACTTACAAATAAACCTTTCACAAAGTGTGTGTATAAGATAACGTATATGTACAGATACAGTAGAATATTTGAATTGATGACGCACTTCAAAAATTCAACGTTACACAACGCGTAAAGTGTAGGTACATTTCACATGTACTAAATTTCTGAAAAAATAACCCTTAGGCTCTGCAATATTTACTTTTTACAGATAGTATAAATATTTATCTCTCCATGTAAATGATTGATGCAGATGTTTATCTATAAAAATAAAAATAGCTTTGGACTTTGAACTTTGGACTATGGGAAAAATTCGTTTGAAATTCCCACATTTCTAAAAATACTTGCTATTTTGCAAAGACATGACTAAAGAATAAATTTAAACTACATGAATGTGGAGGTTATGCCCAGAATAACACAATGAAAATTATAGATGTAAAGATGTACAGAAAAACCATCAGGAAATGAAAAAACCCGTCTACTATTTTCTATATTTGAACGTAGAAGAGCCAAAGTAGAGAAAATTAAAGACGAAGAGCTGAAAAATGTGCATTTTCATCAATAATAAAGGATAATGAACCGTGGGAGAAAAAAGAAAGAAATGCAATTTAGAAAGGAAATGCAAGTTAAAAAGCCAACGAATACAAGAAAAGTCTTCAAGTCTCGAGTTTTCATCATTATTTTCACCCTCTTGACTATCAAATATGTACTTACAAATTTACAATAATACACTGTTCAAAAAAATTGATGTCGTTCAATTCGTCGAGAAATTTTCATTACTGTCTCGTCCCTCATTTCAGTGGAGGGGAAAACTAACTATATGCTGTTCCGTTTTATATTTGAATACAATGTCAATGCCAATGCCAATGCCAAAGGCAAGAGTAAGACAGTGAAGTGTCGGTCGTCTATTATTTCTTAGTCATTTGCCTGTGAATGAGTGCGAGGGGTAGGATCCATCAGTATTAATCATGGAAATGTTGATTGTACTTCTGTCTTTATGCACGAAGAGCAGTGGCAATTGCAGTGTTGTGCATTTGGAGCTTAATATAAGAAGTCTCTACTTGCATTTGTACACATTTTAAGGAGTGGAATTTTTGTACTCAAAAATGGTTCAAAATCGCCCGTCTTAACCTTTTCCTGATGCAAAATATGGAACAAATTTTTTTCAAAAACTGCTCACAATTTACAATGAATAAAGTCAAAATTTTTATAAAAATACAACCTGTCGTGTCTGTCCAATGTTTCACAACTATGTAATGCCATGTACTTCAAACGAATTCTTAAAACTTGTACACTTTTTTCATAATGTTTCCGCTAGGTGGCGCCACTAACAAGTTACAAATGTTTCCGCTAGATGGCGCCACTAACAATTTACAAATGTTTCCGCTAGGTGGCGCCACTAACAAGTTACAAATGTTTCCGCT
>JABASP010004235.1:0-10833 GCA_019776565.1 Sminthurinus signatus
TCAACTTTTCTTCCGTAAAAACGGATGAAATTTTTTACGTATCAAACCTCACGTAAATGCAAGAAAAATTTTTACGTACGTAAATTTTTGAATTCAATGTGAATAGCGCATTAGAATCTATTATATATTATATCTATACCCTGTACACTGTACACTGTACACAGTATTCACTGCTAAATGTTCATTCATAGAGCAAAGTGTGGCAGTGAAAAAAAAACAGTAGCTTCTTTTTATTTTTTAAACTTGGATATGAGCAGTATTTGAACACAAATAATACGCATGTCTCTCACCATTCACCACAATATACAGAGAACTACTAATAATTCTATGTAGTAGTGGATGTGGATACAGAAAGTCAAAGTTAAACTTGCCAAGAGCATAAATATCTCCCATAATTTACTACAAAGAAGCTGGTAATTAGCAGGGGTAAAAAATTAAATGTATCTAAAATCTAAAGTGCATCATGATTCTGATGAGCACTGTATCACTGTTCCATCTCCGTCTATATTTATTTACTACATTCGTTATTCCTTATAGTTTTTCAAGATGTACTCACAAATCAAGTGAGTACGGAGCAGTTGCAACTGAGGAAATGTAGAATTAAGAATGTAGAGTATAGACTGTAGGTAGTAGGTACCGTGTACAGTGTACAGTGTACAGCCTAGCAAGGCTCTCTATCCAGAAGGAAATTATTATTTTTTTTCAAAAATCCTCCTTTGGCATAATACACTTGTAAATATACTCCCATAAATATGAGTCAAAATGTGCATCATCATCATCATGAACATCAACATCATCATCCATGAAGAAATTCTATCCATAACTTGGTATTACATGTTTTTTTTTTCTACTCTCGCTTCACTGGTTATAAACCATGTGTATGAGAGATGAGAAGGACACCTGAACTATAAAAATTATGTTTATTTTTTATGCTGTATGATGTTGCTGTACTCCACCACATCCTACACATACATACCATGTACAATGTACAATGTACAAGCAAAAATAATATTCCAATCTATTGTTCTGTTTCTAGAGCACAATGTTGAATGTATGTGAATCAACTTTGAAGTGTACACCAGTACCACCATGATACATAGTTTATACAATAAGTCAGTCTTTTCCTCAACCAAATACCTACCTTTTTACAACATCAACAACCCATCATACATGATATATTAAATCCAAGACAAAATTTTCAGATTGTGTAACTCATCATCATCATAATATTTGATACTTTAGTTTCCAGAAGTATTTTATAATATTATCCTTACTATAATTTTATGTACATAATATACTCTGTACAATTTTATATTCCATTCATATTTTGAGACTATCTAATATGTAGTATTTACTATAATTCAGATCATCCGGTTTCCCCCACACATTAAATACATGTAACATGTACAATGTACAATGTATAGCTTGTATTATTACAAATAGGTACGAGTGTACATTGTACATATTACATGTACCTATAAATACACAATTTTATTATCGTAATTATTACTACTCGTCCAAGCAACTGTTGAGCACCGACTTAGAGAAGAGGTACGCTATATATGATGTTATATAACTACTCAATATGGCAAATTATTACGATTATTATCAAAACTATTACAGTACAGTGTATAGCATAAACTTTACACTATAAACTATAAACAGCAACAACAACAAAACGAACATTTTGTACATTGTACACTTTTATTACTTTATAAAAAGTAATTTCATCTGGAGCTAAACAATGCTTGTGTAAGTGTGGGAATATATATATATATATATATATATAAAGATACAAGTTCCAAGTACAAGTAAATTTTTTGGCACGATCGCACATCCACCATCCATGTACTATGTACAATGTACTTCTATTACCTATATTTGCCAACTTGCTTTTGCTTGCTTGTTTGTGGTCTACCGATTATTTTAAGTTTATCCAAAAACCTTTGTAAAAACATATTTCATATTATGACGTAATGTAATTGCGATTGTCACTTAGCAGACAAATTATCCATTTCGTACATGGAGGTTTGCATTCATTCTACTTGTGTGTGTATGTGTAAACTACAGAAAAACTAAACCAAACCAAACCCAACCAAAGCAATTCAATGGACAGTATAATTTCCCTTGTGTAGGATAAATGCTTCATTTTTTTTCAATTCATAAATATGTGTGAATAACTTTGATTGTTCTTTTTATCACAAAGTTTTTTTTTTCATAATGGTACCGACTTGGAAAAAGAAAATGGGAGGAGAACAAAAAAAATCATCCCACTATGACTATAAATATATATATGAATATTCATATTCACACAGGCCAAACTATGCAGTGTAAAGACTACACTGTACAGTGTAAGTGTAAGATTGTGATAATGATAACAGAGTGGAACCAATGCAAATCCTTTGCCTGCGGTTAAATCATTTTTGTACTTGGAAAAAAAAGTCACGAAAATAAAAATTAAATTCAAACTTTTATGTAGGTACATATTGATATGGAGTACTGTCACTCCAATAGTATAACACTGTCACTTTTACTTATAGAGTGTCAGTAATTATTGTTCATTCTATCACGATTTCACGTCTAAATTAGATAGATGTGTGATAAAGAGAACGAATCTACAACCTACATAAAATCCATATAGAATCTAGATTCTCTCTATATTCTTCATCTGTTTTTTCCCTTTGTTGAGAAATTAAGATAAAAACTAAAAGTTCAATAAATGTCAACATACTACGGATGTTTCTGTGTTCTATTCATACATGCTGATGTACAAGGTTTGTCTCCTTGTACCAAGAAACTGTGAAGGAATAAAATATATGTATGTACATATGCTTACAAGAAGAGCATATACATATGTATCTTGTGACTTGAGAACTATTCCAAACTGGATAACCAATTCTGTGTCGGACATGAACATCAATCTTATAGCAGCATGACCAATGGAAAGGAACGAGGAACGTCTCTCTCTCTCTCTCTCTTTCTAATCTAGAACTTTTATGGAGTACACGGACACGAAAATCACAAAGTATTTTCGTCCTTTTGTCATTCATTCTGTGCTTGTAGTCTGTATGTGACTGTACAACATCATATGTAATATGTACAATCTACAAAGTACATGAAGTACGTACATCTCAAAAATAATTTACCAACAATGGCAAGCACCACGTTGAGAAAAGCACGAGCGAAGACTCAAGACTCACAGCATGCAATCAGACGACTGAAAATCCCTACTTTACAATTCAACATGATAGAGAAAACAAAAGGATCCGAAGATTGGAAAACTTTCAACTACTACTTATACTTTTACCACTGGATGAACAGAATTGAGATGGATTCAGTATTTGGTTTCATATTATCGAAGAAGAAGAAAAAAGATTGAATAAAAACACATTTAACATTCAATATTCAACATTTTGACTTGCCTTTGGTTCAATTTTGTCCATAAGGAATAAAATTATTTTAGAATTCAACTAGATGCTAGATTGCTAGATACTACAAAGATACGAGCAAGATAAACATATCAAAATGATCAGAATTTATTTTTTTTTGCACAATTCCAATTTTTAAAATGTTATTTTCTCATCAAAAAAGAACTGGAAACATGAGAAAATATTTACAATTGTAGTTATGTACACAAAATTATGTAACATCAAAACATGAATCAACTAAAGCTGGATATATCACAAATATGATATAACATGTAGTTGAAGTAGAAATCTTCAGTTCTTTTATGAGCGTACTCGTATATTACTAGATTTCTTGAACTCAAAAGAATACAGTCAAGAGAAAAACTGACGACGACATTAACTTGAAAGATAGAGAAATAAATTCCAGAATAAAAATCCTTACAAACTATATTGGTGGAATAGTAAAAGACGATGATGCACCTTCTACTTTTTCAAATTCTTCGTTTTGGTCCAAGTCAAAGAGAGAGACAGAGAGAAAGAGAGGGAGAGTGAGAGAGATGCTAACAAATTGCAATACAAGTAACTCGTCTTATCTTTTATTCATGCCGATCAAAATGTATGAGACGTGAAAGAGATAAGATGAGGACAAGGATGTAGGATTCTCCCTCGAAATGCTTTCCTTCCTTTTCATCCTATCTCTGAACTTTGTCTCTCTCTCTCTCTCTCGTTCTCTTGTACAATGTCGACGAAAAACTTATGTATACAAAAATAAATAATATAACTTTGTAAACTCAGTAGTAGCAGTAGTAGCAATACTACAGTAGTTGAAGAAGTAGAAATAGTAGTAGTAGTAGTAGCAGTATGCAGTCGTAGTAGGCGTCCACAAACGCACATCATATACATATATACATAGTTACAAGGGAGACAAGAAATACACGTGTATGTTCATGTTCTGTCAGATGTACCATGTACAGTCAGTTCTTCTTCTACTTCTTCGTTCCTCTTCCATTGCTCTCTACTCATATGCAGTTACTTCACGTCCAAAAGAATTACAAATATTCACCCTGACAAGACTATTCTACACGTGATTCTCCCAAAACTTCCTATTACCTAGAACCTACAACTTAGGACTTAGAACTCATCTACTCATTGTCATATGTATATATATATATATATATTTACAGGTCTGTATAGACATAACTGCTGTGGAAAAGTACGTACTATATTATTATTATGGAGTATGGAGTGTGGAGTAACCACAAAATATCTCTGGTTCTGGCAAAGTTGGAAACCCCTGAATATTCTACTCTGCTCATTTTACAACCTCCTTAGCATACACACACACACACTCATACATTTACACAGATACAGAGAGAAATCTCTGGTTTCATTTCTTTGGCAGCTTTTCTGTAATTCGGATTTTTATACTCCTCATATATACATTGCAATTTTCTTGAAGAACCGGAACGGCAAAATCCGAATACCACTTGTACAAAGTACAAAAACTTGAAATAAAAGAAGCAAACCAAGAAAAAAAACACAACGCTGTACATTTTTTTAACTACTGTATTCAAGCAGTATCAACAATCACAATCACTGCCTTAATTAACGAAATGGTAAATGGTAAAGTATTTCCTCTTCCAATTTATCTCTATTATTTTTATACTTTGTGCTCTGTACTATGTGTTACATCATTATATGTGTTGAATACTACACATTAAGATAAATTACTCCAAGTGCTTGTTTTGATGTAGAGGAGTTTTTTTTTGGTACGCCAACTGTCATTAATAGCAGTAATAAAAATTAAATTACTGAAACATTCATAATACCTCAATTAGACTATGTAAATATTTTAAAGGCAATAAAACTATTTTCATAGTATCATTCATGAGGATGGAATCTTGTAATAAAATAATACATCTATCTATCTGTAATTTGTATACATAGTAAATATGAAACTAAAAACACTATAGATAAATTCAAATTATGAAATGCTCAGTTGGACAACAAGCATGTAACGTAAAGTACACCATAATTCATCATCTCTATTTTGAGCTATATATATTGTGTATATATTTGTATATTATATTGTATGTGGAGACCAAGACCTAGAGAGAAAAGGCGAGACGGAGAGTAAGTGAACGACTCTCTGCGCTTCATTAATAAGTGCCCAGTTTTCCTCTGTGCTAAAATATAGAGATTGTAAATGTTCTATGCATAAAATACATAAATTATTCAGCTCTTAAGCAAGAGGAGCAAGCCAAAAGATCTGCCTCTCATCAACATCACCCATTTCAAATTGACTATCTCTCTGTCTTTCTCATATACATACTACATAATACATATTACTATTCCTTTCTCTCTCCTTCTATCTGTTTCTCTATCTTGCTATTCTTTATAATCCGCTCATTTCGAGGAAAATGAATCTCTCTAGTCTTCTATTTTCTCACTCTCTCAAACACACACACAAACTGTCTCTCTTTCCCTCGTATTTCTAGCCATTCTATATCATCGGGAGTGTGTGAGTCTGTCTATGTATAAGTTTTTCCCACTGGATTTCATAATGGGCGCCCCTTTTTTGGCAGAGTAAGCATGTACTATGTAGAGACCTTTCAACAAAAGAACGATTATACCGTAGAGGTTAATGCAAAATTTCGATTCTTCTCCTATATGTAGTCCTTCTGATTCTAGTTCTACTTCTAGTTCTTGCTCTGGTTCTTCTTCATTCAACTCTCTGGAATGGAAGAAGGGAAAAAAATGTTGAAACGAGTCAAACTCCAGGCTAAACTTTTTTTTCCTTCTCCTTTCCCCTACTCTCCACCTCCTTTTCCTCCTCTACTTGAAGAAAATCCATTTACATTCTTCTTCTGCTTCCACTTCCCCCGTTAGGTAATCAAGAAAAGCGAGCTGGGGCCGTTTCTTCGTTTTGAACAAGTCTTAAATTTACCTTTCTCTTTCTTCCCCTTTCCCTTTATATTTCCGGTCTCTCTTCTTTCCCTCGCTCGGCGTATGTACATTGTACAATGCACATTCATACAATCATATAAGTAATATGTAGATACACACACACCACACAGTGTCTCTCTCAAGTCTCAAGTCTCAACCTAACCTGTGAATTGGTTCAACATTAAATTCCTTTTCTCTCTTGTCTATTTTTCTGAAAGGATTGAGAAGAAAATCTTAAACTTAACTTTTTCCATAAAAACAAAAAAGAATAAGAAGGAGAAAAATCAGTAGAAAACCCAAGTACTGGAAGTTTGCAATCTTCTTCTTTCAAACATTGCTGAGCTGTAAAACAAACCTTGGAGACGACTTGTGGAGCTGGTTGAAAGTCAAGTCAGAGTATAAAATTCACCTTTGTATATTCATGTATCCAACTGTAGTAGTTAGGATCTATACATCCTTATATACACGGTACACATACACATTTATGTACAATATACAACGTACGAGTATGAAAATGTGCTTTAGTTGGAACCCCCACGTATTGAAAAACTGTATAGACTTTAGAGTCTGTACAGTTTGTGCTTGAAGTCGGCTCTTTGGCAAACTGTGAGGAAATTCGCCCTTTCAAACTTACTTCCTCTTCCTATCTTTCCCCGCTAATACTATTTTGCTCTAATGCAATCTATCTACAAAGAAGAAAAAAAAACTTCACTTTCTATCCTCTAGACACCCATGAAAATTTAAAATGTGTTTTTTTACTTTAAAAAAACGTTAAAGCTCTTCACCTTCAACTTCATTCAATATGCAACTGAAATCCATGGCAATGCCCAGGCTAACATATAATGTACAAATGTACATGGATACATACAGCACAGACTTGCTCCTGTTCCTTTATGTACATAATTTATCCAAGTATGCAGATACGTTGACTAGACTTAACTTTAGTTTTCTCCATCTCCTTTCTCTACATGACTAAGAGACAACCAACCAACCAATCCAATAAAAATAAAATATCTATAAAAACATTGCCATCTACTATGTCAAAACAAATGTCTCACTCTCCATCAACATACTACTTCAAAATGCATGGCTTCATCGGAAAACCCTTGGTGAACCCTCTATCCTGTCATATCTTGTTTTCACTCGAGAATCGAGACTCTAGTGGATTTAAAAACATGCATGTATAGATATATAGATATATGTATAAGGTATACGTATATTAATAAATACATGTATGTGTTCACAATACACAAGAGTAAATAAATTGAGATGCATAAAATAGTAAAGTACCATTCGTATACTACACTTTGCTCAGCAGCTCTTTTATAAAGTATTTTATAATAGATTGAATGAGCCGTACTAGATATGCTATGCTACCTTATAGAATACATAAATTGACTAATCTTTTAGATGTGTACAAAGTACAACTGGTAGTACTATAGTACAAGTTTGAATACATAATACATACTTACATGTTAAGCTTAACAAGGGCTGCTCCTTGTTCATTTTTCAGCCAGGTTTTTCTTCCTTTGCGCGCGTGTTCTATTTTTTTGCTATGATGTTACATCTTCCTTGTTACATCACTTGCATTTGCATTTACAATCTACATATAACTACAAAGTACAAGCTACAACTACGCATCACATAATATATAGAATCTACAAGCAAGGTTATATATAATATTCTAAGACAGATATATTTCTGTCTTAATTTTTTGTGTATGAATAGGATATTCAACCATGGCTTGAACGCCATGTTTCTTAAAAACGACAATGCGAAGAACTTGTCCATGTGTAGAGCAGATGGTGTGTAGGACATCCTAAAAACAGATAGAAAAAAAAAATAACACACTTTTTAGTCAAAAATACATCACGAAAGGAAAAAAGTAAACAATCAATCAATCATTCCTTGCAACTTATTTTTTGTCCATTTTTGTGGTAGAACACACAATTTACGCATATGAACTCTGTTAGACTAACAACATTATCTCTGATGCCTGCCAGCTTTTCTTTGGGGATAATATTACATTATATTATGCATGCATACCTAGCACCTAGCAAAAGGAGTACAATCTAAACTTCAACTCTTGTACAAAAAAAATACCAGGACATATTAAATTATGATTATGAATCACCTTCAAAAATACTGAAATATATGTCTCTTTATTTTCTAATAAATTCTATCAAGTATTCAAAAATTCAAAATTTATGATTTCCCTGATTAAATATGATGTTAAAC
The DNA here is from genome assembly GCA_019776565.1 of Sminthurinus signatus. NCBI lineage: Eukaryota > Metazoa > Arthropoda > Collembola > Symphypleona > Katiannidae > Sminthurinus > Sminthurinus signatus. The sequence goes on from JABASP010004235.1 coordinate 8,592, forward strand.
TACATGACTTTGAGAATCAAACGATTACCGGCTTTTACAATGTCAATGTTGTTAGAAGTTTGAAAGTACAAATTTTTTGTGTACAAACATAGAATTTTAAATTCTTTAAGACTGTAAAAAAGTGATTTTTTTTAGCTCAAAGCTTTAAATGTATTAATGACATAGAGGATTGAGAGTATATCTCCATACATACCCATATATATAGTTTGAAAAAGATTCATAGCATAACAAGTTAGGAAATCAAAACAACAAGATAGAAGCCAAAATAAACTCAAAGGAAAGTATAAACTTTTTACTTTCATGTTTCGATGTTTCTACTTTTCCAGTTCCATCTATATACTATGTACTAATATGTACTATGTACAATATACACATTATATATTTCTGCTTTTGCTTCCTGTGCAAGCTTTTCAAAAGCTTGAAAGAAAATCCAATGAAAGATATGTGTACCATTCAAAGATCAAAAACAACATGCCTATTCCATGTTTTTTTTTTGAAAAAAGTTCAACTTGTCAACACTATAAGTTTAAAAGATTAAGTAAGATCATTTAATACAAAAACTATACTAACTACACTTTTTCAAAGCTTGAAACATTGCATGTAAAATGTACAAAAAAAACAGTTGTGAAAAGCCGGTAACAACTTTTTGATTTTGTCCCATGAACCTGAATATTTCAACGGATGATATCAACCGTTGATTTCATTCAAATAAAAATAGCACCCAAGCATGAATTCAAAAGTCCTTTTAATTTCAATGGGTGTGATGTATTCTTAAAAAAGTTTTAATTAGCGAATTTAAACAAGTCTTTCATTATAGGTACATATGCGTAAAATTACAAGGAATAATAAACAAAACATTTAAGTAATTACATTAATGTAGTAACAAAAATTAATGGAATATAAATATTTAGTACTTACAGTTGTGATAGGATACATTGGATTAAGAATTGTCACCAAAAGTATATGATTAACTCGCTCTGATTCCTCTCTGTAAAATCATCAAAAGAGAAATAAAATTATTATCATCAGTTGTCAAATTTTCCAAAAATTACACATAAACATACATACATAGTCAGATCGATATAATCAATATCCCTCATAGATATTTCATCAAACTACTAATTATGGCATCATTAGGATTTCTATTCAATTTACAAGTAGTATCTCATCAGTAAAATGTTCTAAAATCTAATGACAATGTACTCTATCTTTTTCTAAAGATATTGTAACGGGATGGTACAGTACAGTATACGGCTCAAGATTGCATCTCGTGTACACATACCCATTCAAATATAATGACATGTGTCAAGTGAATTAAGCGAAGAGATTGAAAATACCAGATAATACTAACGAAGTATATATAATTCTAAAGGAGACCGCTCAGCATCTTCCTTGTTTGTTTTTATTTGTAGAATACGTCGCTTTGTATTGAGCTCTAACATCATCTCTACAACAGTCTTCATTTTTATAGACAAGCATCAATGCAAAAGTGTACATATTATAACAGTAAAAATAATTATTATTATTATTACTATTCTTATGGATAACGATTATATGACCAGCATAATTATTTTTGAAGGAAAATTTTAAAACTATGAGGAACATGACATTTGAACTCTAAATTGCATGTTAGATTAATTAAAAATGAATATTTGTAGTTGACATAAAAACTTTGCAGCTAAAAATTATGGCATTAAAATAAATAATGTTTACACAAACCGAGCAATTTTCTGTCAAATAAACATAATATTGATGAAATGAAGTAAAACTAGGAAATAAACTCAAGACTCAGGCATTAAGACTGTTGGGTTTTAAGTTTTATTTATAGTTATAAATCATGACCAATATTGTGCATGTACATTGTACATATTATGTACTATATATGAAAGTATACGAGTACACAAGTATAATATGTAGCCTATAATATATAGAGCTCCTGTACATTTTATCTTCACAAGGTCTATAGTCTACAACACTATATATATATACATACATGAAAAAAAGTAATTTCCTTCTATAGTCCTGTAGAAAAGACGTAGAGGTCAATGAGAAATTGGGATTCCAAGTGAAAATCAATAGGAACGCATTCACTCACTTCCCATTTCATTTCAACTTCTAGAGGTTATAGCGTTCCACTAAAAACTAAATACAGACGTTTACGCATTATGCTTTATACTGCATAAGGGTCCTGCTAACCCTCACAGTATTTACAATGTATAGATCAAGAGAGACGACAAACACC
>JABASP010004236.1:0-10824 GCA_019776565.1 Sminthurinus signatus
AGTGACTAATTAGTTAGATATACTACACAGCTGATTTATTATTTATCTATAATTTATAATGTATAATAGAATGTTTATTTTTTTCTATCCTAATGTCGAATTTCAAATACAGCCATGGATTTACACAGTTCTTGCAAGCGTCATGTTGTTCTCATCATTTTTTCTCGTACTCACGGCCGTTGTATATTTAATTTTATGGGAGTACCAGGTAAGATATCAAATAAATATATATGAGTATGCATATGATTATATATTTTATCAAGATTTCAAAATTCAAAACTACTATGATGATTAATGCTGTTTACAAAGTATGTATTATGCATGTTTCATAATTTTGGATATTTCTTCTGTATTTCAGAATATACACGGATGGTTACAATTCTCGTATGTCCTCTCATTACTTTTTGCTTTCACTCTACTCGCCGTCGTACAACTTTTCCCTGTATACTTTCACCAACCAGAGTCAGCCAACATTTGTAAATTTGCAGGTATGCTTTAGCGTGTTTTGTACTCTCCCTTTAAATACTTGAACACTGACTTAATTTACAGTGTGTGAAAATTCGCATAAATTTTTTCTTTGTTTGTATTGACTTTTGATTTGGATTTTAGGCTCAGTAATTCACTTTTGTTTCCTCTCCGCATTCTTTTGGCTGAGTTCCATGAACGTTGACTTATTTCTGACGTTTAGTGGGAATCGTGGTGGTGTTAGAGCAAGTTCAAGAACAGGAGAAAAGGTTTGTAAAACTAAATAACTAAAATCTAACTCATACGCAATACAAATTTGATTTTCAAATTCAATGTAATAATTGAAAATATTTTTAATCTCGTATCTCGTGTAGAAACGCTTTGCCTTGTTCGGACTCTTGTCATGGGGTGGTGCAATTATGATTGCCAGTACTGGAATCGCTCTGGATGCTGTTTACAAGTACTGTTTACTTTCTTTATCAAAATTTCATTAACTTTTTTTTCAATTATCTATCTATTACATGAAATGATCTATTTTGTATTCTAAAAGATGTGTCTTTACGTTTATTTCTTAAACACAGGGAAAATGAATCAGTCTCATTTTACCTACCCCAATTTGGTTCGAAAAAGTGTTACTTCCACAACGAGTGGTCCAAGCTCCCTTTTTTCTATGCCCCTGTGGGGTTACTTCTCTGTGTCAATTTAGTATTTTTCGTCACTACAATTTATTCCTTAAATGAACTACAAAAAGACACAAAATTTGCAACGAGACAAAGTTCAAAACAGGATAAAAAGAGGTAAATATGTTATATTATCTTTTATGTTGTATTTAGTTAGTACAGAAAATACAAGATGAATCTGTGAAAACTAAAAGGTGTTTCCCTTTACATTTTATCCCGTAGGTTTGCCTTGTTTATGAAACTATTCATCGTAATGGGTGTCCTTTGGTACGTTGTTTTTCTGAATCTGTTTTTCAAAATTTATGTATTACAAATTACAAAGATATTTTTATTTCTAATTATCTAAGTTAAAGTAAATTAAATAATTCCTGAATTTCTGTGTTATTAGGATTTTTGAAGTCATTTCCTGGTTGTGTATCATTTTATTCCCAAAGGACCACAACACACTGAAGCTAGGCTTCCTATTTACCGACATCTTGAATGCTCTTCAAGGCTTTTTCATTTTTCTCATTTTTACATGCAAACCAAACACTTGTAAGCAACTTGAGGGTCAGTTCAAAAGATGTTCTGTCTTCCTGGAAGAGAAAAGAGGTTTGATGAATAATTTTATGCTTAATTCAATGTGACACTTTATTACAAATATTTCATTTTTAAACTCAAATTTTGTCAATTTTTTCACACAGACAAGCAAATAGGTACAAGTGTGACTGAAAGGATGTCCGGTTGTTTCTGGATTGGATTTTCCACCATTATATTACCTTTCGTTCATGGAGTCCGCAGAGTAAGAGCAAATTTAAGGCACAAAATCTCATTTTATGTGTGGAATTCAATGTTACTTGTGTTTTATTTTATTATTCTTTCTTTTCAGGGATTTAGTTTTTGTGGTCGTCCAACTCGGAAACTTGGTGGAAGGACTCTTACGAGTCATCATACAGTCACATCCGTTTTTGAAAAGTCTAGGAAAGCCTCTGAAGGTTCAGCTGTCACTACGTTATCTGTCGCTGATGCATACGAAATGAATCAGACTTATTAAAAAACTGGAAAAATCTTATTTAAAATGTGATATAGAATATGAAAATATAAATATGAATACGAACACGAACTAAACAAAAAGCCATTATGGTTACGATATATACATGTGTTCACATTTTTTATAAATCCTAAGGACCCTGACTGTTTTAAATACTTATTTTAATAGTATTTACGTCTTTCTACTTTCTATAGTTTTAAGTATTCTGTTTTATGTCTGATGTATATAAATTACCTGTACTTGTACCTGGTGCTTATTGTGTAAAGTAATAATAATTATTATATGTTATTATTCATTAATACTATTCTCATGATTACGATAGGGTGTTGCAGATGAAATACTTTTCAAATTTATTTTATTATTTTTTATCTCGTATTGCATTAGTTTCCTTAATTATTAATTAGAGTAAAATAGATATAGTACATTCTTGTTATTATTTACTGTTTATATTTTAAATCATTTACTTTTTTCAGTTTTCGGTTTTTTAGTGAGGACCATTGATATGCGTATTACGTAAATACGTACCAATTTTAGTCAATATAATAAATAGTAGAAGGATAGATTTATAATTTATATTTCTCAGAAAGTCCTACTTCAAAATCCTATGATTTTCATATGATTTTGAAGCCATAGGCTCAGAAATTAGTAGATAGAAATACTCGATATTTCAGTGAAGATAGAAGATAGATTTACGAATGTTATTGGGGGTATTAGAGGACTTTTTTTTATTGTACAAGTTTTTAATTACTTCCTACTACAAACTACAAAAGAAACGCCATACACCATAAATATTTATACCAAAATCTTAGACATATATTTTCCTCATGGAACAGAACAATTATTAGGAATAGTGGAAAGAGAATGCAGTGAAAGTTTTCAAGTACAATTTAAAAACCAGAGAAAGCAATCAGAGTTTTGAAGAGAAAGTTTTGATTTTGTCGACAGAATACCAACTACAGACATGAAGTCAAGTTTTGTCGTTTTGTCCAGGAATGTTTCAGTGTATGTTAAATATAATTTAATGGAGTATTAAAGACATAATAAATATGTAATAAAGGCTCACTGAAAACAAAAAATTGGACTGTTAGTGTTATATATGAAATGTGAAATGTAAAAAATGATGTAATACGTAATACGCAAGTCGTATTTACATGGTAAAAGTTGTGTCTTGTAGTCTACAGTTGTTAGTATTTGATATTTGATACTTTTGATGTGTACATTTATTTAGAAGGAAGAAAAAATTAATGACTGATGATGATAATATAACATGTAATATTTATGTAAATAATTATGAACCTCAATAAATTGAGAATGTTATTGCCATTTTTAAATGAGTGTACAAATGTATGTGCATAATATTGCATCTGTGAATTCTGAATTCCGTAAACATTTTTGTAAACTGATAAATAAATGTAGTAAAAAAAAATTAAAGATTGCATCGTACATTTGTTCATTCAATAATTCATTCATTCATAATCCATAAGATACATGTTTTTACAGATAAATCTACTCGTAAATCCCTGCTAACTGTTTTGAGTTTTGAGTTTTGATTTTTGATTAATGTTCTTTCATTTTTCATTGGGAACCTTAACATCAAATTGCGTGCAACTTGAAACTTGGAATGAACATGAACATTATTCATTTGCTTATTTACTATTTAGTATTTACTATTTAGTGACCAGACTAATTATCTGTATGCATGTATGTAGTACGTAGTAGATAGTTGCAGTATCTTTTCCCACAAAGTAGGTTTGTTTGTATTTATGATGGAGTGTGTGTTCTATATTGAGGGTTGACATGTTTTCTGTTATCTTTTCCAAATTATGTATTGTATATTTACTTATTGAATGTTTGAGATTTGCGACTAACTTGAACTCCCGAATGCTCATGATCCACAATCCACAATCCACGATCCAAGAGCTCAATCTGAATCATTCCAAGTTTTTATCTCATTTCTGAACCTCGCGTGTGTCCAGCGTCCAGCGTCCAGTACCAGTGACCAAGTTTCATTTTGGACATTGACCATTGAACACAATGATTTTTGCAGTGCACACTACAAAAAAAGTGTAGTAGAAAAAGAGCAGTTGAACATTTCATTTTTTCACACGACATTTACCATTTACCATTTATTTACAGTAATAATTATCATGATCATGATCATGGTAAATTAAGATGATGCATGTCATGCAGAATTGTATGAATTAATAAAATAGCCTTGTTTATGATTTTGATTGTATGACCAACAAGAACTCGAATGTATACATACATGTATTCCGAATTCCAAACTCCAAATACTAGACACTAGAGTAAGTATGGCAGAAAAGTTGACAATAATTATCAGTCAGAGACAAAATGATGAATTGTGAAGTGTAAACAGTAAACAGTAAATAAATATTACTACACTTGTTTTTTGTTTTTATGATATCATAACACACATAACAAAACATAACACATAATAATATAATACCTACTCTAGATTTTAGATTCTACATCTATCTGTATATATGTATTATTATGATACATAATGAATAGTGAATAGTGATGCGTGATGCACTAATGTCATGTACATGACACAGTTAAAATTAAATGTTAAATGTTCAACATTGAATATAGAGCAAGAGCACACACAAAAAATTGTCGAATGTAGAATGTAGAAGGATATAGGAAAAGATATCGATAGTTGGTTACATTTACATTTTACATACTACTTTTTGCCGTTTGCCTTTTGCCTCTCAGACATCACACATCACACACACATCATGCAGATTCATATTCCTCCAATTCGCATTTTCCCATTCAGATTAGTATAAAGTGGATTTATAGTGTGTTTTACGAATTACGAATGTATATCTTGTATCTTGTATATTATATTGTATATTGTACATTTACTGGGAAGGAAAAAAACCCTTGTATAATCAAGCTAAACGTCTTGAGTCTTGAAGCTTGAATGCTGAATGCTGAATGTTGAATCATGAGCCAGATACATTTCACATTTTGGGGGAGAATAAAAACTTGTCGTGATCCTTTATCCTTTTGCTTATACATATATATATTGTAGATTGTAGACTAAAAGCTAAAAGACAAGCCATTACATGCAAATCTGTATACATTTCATCTATACTGCTGTATACTGTATACTTTACATGTGTACATATTATATTAGATGTTATACATCATGGTTATGATATTTTACTAGTATAAATATTTGACCATTATATTGGACACAATATGATATTATAAAAATGATATGCGTGAAAAGGTAAACTGGTTTATGTAATAGGTAATAGCAAAAAAAAGAATAAAGAATAAAGAGTACAGATAATGTATCCATATTATGTATGCTAATGTCTCATATGTAGACAGTTACAAGCTATATAAGTCAGTGATTGGATTGCCAGTTGCCAGTGCCAGTAAATTGTAGAACATAGAACATAGATTTGATATTACATGCATGTGTGTGAAGTGTGAATCTATGACATACATATTATCATGTACAATTTACAATGTACAATGTACACACAAAACACAAGAGACAAGAGACAGCTAGACCACGAGGATGGTGCTGATGATAAAGTTGACTTGGCTCTTGGTCATTTAGATTTTAGAAGGTTAGAGGTACATGGATTTGGGAATTGGTGTATATACTGTAATATAGATGCAATATGCGTGCTTAAATGCAAATACCAAATACATACGTATCTATAGCTCATATGAACTTCATATAATACATGTACAATGTACATTATACATGATGTATAATGTAGGAAAGGCACTTTGAATTCATCCCTTGGAGAGAATGTGGGATAGTCACAAGGTAGCAATTTAATTGCAGGTGGATACACATACATAAATACAGATATGTACTTCATATTGTCCACTTACTCAAGTAAAGGCACAATCAAAAAGTTACATTTTAGTTCAATATAGTCGTTTTTATACTTTATATGATAGCGCTATTACTTATATTACTTATTATGTGTATTTAAAATAAATAATGTCTTCCCTATCTTTTTATGCCCTCTCCAAGTCATGCCATACTTACAACTTACAAAGCAAAATGTGATTTCATTGCCAATCCAATAATCTGATGAATGATGACTGATGACAATGTGCCTTAAGCAAATTCACCAGTATCAGCATCTACACAAGTATCAACAGGTCATAATGAGAATTTTGAAACTTGGATCTACAAGTAGACATGTGTAAAGTGCATGGACTTTACAAGTTACAAGATACAAGTGTGAAGCGTAATATAAAAAACATTTTACACCAGACGCATTCTTTGATAATTTTTTTTACCTTTTCTTCCTCTTTCTATTGAATAAATTATGGATGTATGGAGGAGAGAACTATCCTATTCTAGATTCTACCACGTCTTCGTCTCATGTCTCGTGAATCATGAAACAGCAAATTTTACCTCTCTGAAAGAACAAAGTTAAACTGGGTATTTACTTTTGTAATGTAAATTATAAGAATGAGTGATTTAAATGGAGGACGGTTTTCTACTAGGTAATTATTATTTTTCATAAGAGAATGAATCTTAAATCTGAATAAAGCTTGAACTATTTCCTGAAAATCAATGTGCTCTTTTTGCTACTTTAAGTGAGCGTTTGCAAATGCTCTGATTTCTGATTTAATGCTTGTAAGCATCTAAAATCTAAACATATTTATGATAGTGTCTCATTTTAAATTGCGGAAAAGTAGTTTCACATTTTGTACAACTTGGTTTTGATGGAACGAGATCATGATTTTATTATTTTATGATTTATGATGTAGTAAATTTTTAAAACTGGATTATATTTTATAGTGTGGCTTTGGTGATTTTTTCGTTTTAAATGGGAAAACCGAGATCATCGAAAAGGAAAGAAAGAAGAACAAGGAACAAGAAGAAGCTACTTTTAAAAAATGAGGTGAGGTACTCCAAATTCCATTTTTCAAATTCTAAATGAGGCTTTCATGACAAGATTCCAGAACCTAGAATTTAGAATTTAGAATCTAGATACCAGATTGTAGATTTGTAATCTCTTAGATTTTTTGTTGGTGGGACTGGAAAAAAACCACATTTCTATTTTCTGTGTTGTCAGTTGTCATTTAGAGAGTCCATGGAGTGCACGTGGTGAGGGTTGAGGGTATAAAATGGTAAATGGCAAATGGCAAGCATTGGAGGAAAAAATGTGTGGATCAGAATCTGAATCTGATGATGATAAGAATGGGACAAAAAAACCAACTAATCTCTTCTCCACATATTCTTTTTCTTTATACTTTATGGTACACACATTACATATATAAATTATACATGAAACTTCTTTATTCTTCATTCTTTATGGACACTATACGACGCATTTTGTATTTTATGCTCCTTCAAAACTTGACTCATACATACATGTACGTATGTAGATATCTACGTATGTCGTACTCGTATTCGTCTTCGTATATTCGTATGTATGTTTACATCGTACATTGTTCATGTACTACGACTACTATCTACCATCTACAACATTATTGCATTATATTATATTATACATTAAACATCCGTCTCGTTTTCTCATGATCAAGGTTACGTTTGCAGACAACGCTGAGGGAGCAGAATAATGAATAATGAATGCAATGGATGTACAATGTACATACTACATACTGTAAAATGTAATACAAAGTACAGACACAGCATCTCTTCATTACACACAACTCTCAACACAACACAACGCAGAGCAGAGCAGAGTAGGCAAAAAACAAAAAGTATCAAATATGGAATACGGAATATGGAATGGAATCGCATATATTTTACTAGTTACTAGTTACTAGTTTGTGTGATATTATGACGTGACACAAAAACTACAAGCTATAAAGTTGTAAGTTGTTCTCTGTTCTCTGTTTTGTGTGCTACACTCTGCACGTTGTGTATTGTATATTGTATTCAATTATTGTACTAGTTGCTCGTAATTTTTTCAAGTACCATTTTTTTCTCTGCCTCTCGATTATGCATTTTATTTTGGGCAAGATTATGTACAAAGTACAAATGATGGGTGCACACTGAACACTGAACACGGAATACATTTAGTATTAACAATTCAGCTATAAGTCTGCTTCTACCCTTTTCAAGTTTGTTACAACTTACAACAACCTTCCCAGCCCTTCGTACAATGGGTTAATAGTTAATATGACATTATCTATGTTTAATATTTAATATGCGCTAGACACATAATATTGGCTGGTCAATTAACACTCCCACTCATGTTTTAACTGCTCACATTTTCTAAGCTAATGGGAGTTTTTTCCATTATTTAATGTTTAATGATATTCATCATGCATCATGCGATTCATGCGTCGTCCATTCTCCATCCTCCATCCTCCATACTTCCAGTAAACTGGACATCAGACGCAGTAGAATCCTGGTAAAATGCAAGTGAATAGTCAAGTACTACGCAGTCTACTGCTGAATGCTGAAAACTGAATACTGAGTAATGAATGCTGATACAATTATTGTGCATTTAGCATTTCCAATTTAGTACGTGTGACGTGTGGTGACGACGTTCAGCTCAATACTCAAAACTCTAAACTCAAAAGTGACAAACTGATAAATTGAGTAACGTTTGCCGGTGATGGATGACATTCCGCATCTATATTTTATATTTGTTTGTTTTACTTTTTATTTGATACTTGATACACCATACGTACTTTTAGATTTTTTGGGCCATAAATTATGTCGCATGTGCCATGATACGCATTTTGTATATTTTGTAGTTTTTATTTCATCATTCATCAGCATTATTTATGGGACTTTCCATCCAAAATTTGCACAGATACTCTAGACTCGAGACTCTAAACTCTAAACTCTAGAGATAACAGATAATACTACTAAATTCTGAGTGTACTAGTTACTATTTTGTTTTGGCAATATTAAGTTTTACTCTTTTTTCTTTTTTCCATAACCCTGTTTGTTTGCTTTTGTTCATAATTCATCATGTATCATGTGTATTGGATGTATGAGTTTGTTCAATCTTCGAGTTTGATAAGTAGAACGTAGAACACATTAGAGATTGGAGATGCGAGATTCACACGTCCAATTAGGTATTAGGTAGTTCACAGTACTGCTTTCTTACGAGATGAGGATGAGCTGTTCCTAAGTTGTTTTGTTGTTCCTTTCTTCTTCATACTTCATATGTACTTTACGTTGTATTTTGTATGTATTGATACTGATTTCTGATTTCTGATGATCTTTTTCATTCGTATTAGGTATTAGTCACTCAATGTTGATGTTGATGTTGATGTTTGATGTTGAATTTGACTCAAATTCTATGTCGTTCTCATGCTCAATTCCCAATTCTCAAGTGTTTAACGTGTAGTTTGTACAGTGTACAATGAATGTGATGAGTCGAAAATCCAACTGATACAAAATAAATACACAGCAATTGGCAATAATCATCTACGATCTACGATGTACGCGTTACTCGGTCTGAAATCTGAAATTGAGTTTACACAGAGTAACATTTTATATTTCATGTATTATGTACAATATCGTACATATGTTGAGAATACATTAATGTTGATTAAAATGTGAGATGGAGATGATTCAGTATAGAGATTATAGATAAATAAGTTAATGCTCATTCATAATTCATTCACGATGAATGTTAAATGTTAAATGTAGATCACGAAGAAGTAGAAACCTGTATTTTGAATTGTATTTTGTAATTGACAAGTAAAGAGTAAAGAGTATCAAAACCCAGAAATGAATACTAACAGATTTGGAATGAAAAATATATGGGCTTCCTCATTACTCATTACACATTATTATAATACAGTATACAGTTTAAAACTTCAATTGTTCAAAAGTTTATTAAAACATTTTAAAGGGGCGATGAAAAAGTGCAGAAAAAGAATTTTTAAAGACAAATCAAAATTTTATTCATTTCTCTATTTGATTTTGTACTTAATATTATGTTTGGCCTTTGAAATTCACAAAACTTTTAAACTGGGAGTCTAGAGTCTAGAGTTTGTAGGACAAGGACAAAAAGGGAAAAGAAAACGTTTGTTTCGAGCGGAAACGTATTTATACTTTATTTTATTTTACTAGAAGGTGACAAATGACAAATGTCAAGAAAAGAAGATTAGCAATATGCGTCACTTTTAGAGAAAACTATTCCTTTTTTGGACACAAAAACTAAAGTGAATAAACAAGGTATAATTTACCTACATTTTCATGGCGAGAAAAAAAGGAGAAAAGGTTCAAAAGATAAAATGTCATGTGTTACAAATAAAATTCAAAGTGATTTATTTATTGAGCGGAGCCGAAGGCGACGCTCTTTTATAATCAAAGACGCTTTTTTTCTTGTCAGTAGGACATAATTTTTTTCATGGCAAGGTTTTTTTAATAAAAATTATATATAATTTTTTGCCATAATACATAATTTTTTTCATGGCAAGGTGTTTTTAATAAAAATTATATATAATTTCTTGCAATAATACATAATTTTTTTCATGGCAAGAATATTTTTAATAAAATTTATATATAATTTTTTGCCATAATACATAATTTTTTTCATGGCAAGAATATTTTTAATAAAATTTATATATAATTTTTTGCCATAATACATAATTTTTTTCATGGCAAGAATATTTTTAATAAAATTTATATATAAATTTTTTCAT
>JABASP010004237.1:0-10815 GCA_019776565.1 Sminthurinus signatus
AATTATGAAATTCGTTTGATTGACAAAACTGTATCCCCGGCAACTGAGAATTTTGTAGAAAACTGCTTAAAATCTCTCAATTCGTAACTAAAGGACTCTGTGATTTTTCACATTTCTTGTGTAGATCATTTTTCCCTTCATTTATTTTACTTAATGAATCTCTATGGCTTTTACCAGTCAGTGCGTATCCATGACGTGCATCACTATTCCTCAGCCAGATCTTTTCAGATTCACTACTAGAAGCTCCCACAAAAACACCAGTTTTGGATCCTCGAATAGTGGCGGGATTTACACCTGTAATTTTTAAAAATAAAGTTTAAAAGGTTTCAAAAGTAAAAAAATGGTACATAATTTTCTTCATTTTTGTAGCATTTAATTTTACCTGCGTCAACAATGGCTTCATGTGTGACTTCCAGTAACATTCTCAGTTGTGGATCTAAATTGCACAGGGATTCAAAATTCAAATGGTCAAAGATTATTTTTAAAGCCGTAAAAAATATTGAGAATTTTTTTAAAAATCATTAGAAATAAGAAATAACAAACCCATGAATTCCGCTTGTTTTGGATGAACTCCAAAGAACTGAGCGTCGAATTTATCCAGTGTTTTGAGTTTTCCAGATCGAGTGGGTAATCCATTGAGGCCGGGAGTCCATCTTCTGCCGTCATCTATGTACATTAATTTTTTAAATGGTAATTTTGTACACTTTATGCATAGTTTTTACCGCCAATATTTTTAAATAGGTACCAAAGATATTTAAAATAGTGTACAAATTTTAATATCAGTTTCAGTATTTTTACCTGTGATCATATCAACTCCATTGAATAAATTCTCTCTGAATTCTTCAAGATTATCACTTTCAGGGAATCGACCAGAGATTCCAGAGACTACGAGCTCTTCTGGATTTCTACCCTGAACATTGGAAGTGGGAACGGAACCTGAACTGGAACTAGGGCTGGAATTGGGATTGGAATTGGAGTTGGAAGGAGAGCTTGGACTAATTTCATCTCCAGCCACAATCGTGTCTTCTGGTTTCTTATTCGGACTCATCTTTAAATCTCACATGTGCACAGTGCACACACACTCTTTCCTTTTTGGAACTTTGAAAAGTAAAGTAAAGTCAAAGTTGGATTTATAAAAACTAAAGTGGAACGGACTCTACACTCTACACTAGTTCACAGTTTTTTATTTGGCATACTGATCCACTTCACTTTACACTTTACACTTCTGCCTGCTGACTGCTGACTTGATTCACGCTTCTACTCATTTTGTATTTGGGAACTTGAGATTTAAAATACTTTTTTGTTTCACACTACTAAAACCACACACACCGTCCACGGTCCACACAGAGTTGATACAAAAAAACTGTTCCATTATTCAAACATTTTTGTAACAAATCTGCACGTTTAAAATCATGGACTCGAGACTCGAGATATTTTGCATATACGCAAAACTCGAAAGCAGGAACAGGTAAACGAGTTGTTGCAGTTTGCAGTTTACAGTCTTTGTAGCTTCTGTAGTAATAAAAAATGTAGTGGGAAAGCACACGCTAACAATTAAAATAAATTTACTCACACGTCACATTGTTTTATTTCTTACAGATTGTAGATGTAGATTACAGTAAATATTAAATACTAAATACAGCACTCAGTATAGATGGTAGATATAGTTGATAGTATAATAGATAGCTATCAAATCTCACGACTCTTTTTCTTTTTCTCACAATTTCAAACAATTTATTTTTATTTGTTGTTTGTTGTTTCTTATTATTTATTATTATTATTATTGTTTATTATGTATATGTGTTGTCACTTTGCACGGTTAATTTTTCACCAGTGACCAGTGACGTTTTTGCAAAGTATGTATTCACTAGTAAAACAAAATGTTGGCGGGAGATTGTGGAAGACAAATAATTTTAAATAAAATTGGAAAATCCAGTATCAAAAGTACCAAGTACAAAGTACCAAAAGTCAATTGTCAAGCGTAAGGAAAAGGAAATTCCACTTCCACGAGATTGAGAATGTCGCAAATCGCGAAGTTTAGAAAAGAGGCGAAGAGGCGAAGAGAAAAAGGACGAGGAGGAAGACAAAAGACACTGCACAACTTGTACACTGTAAACTGACAGTACAAACTACAATATACAATCTACACCGTCTACTTTCTCGTCAAGCTTAACTCTGATTTGAAGTGATTTGACTTTGGATGTGACTTTGGATTCGGAATTCAATTTGAATTCCACTCTCGAACAACGAGAACTGATTGAGAAAACTTGATTTCAAACCAAGACAAACGGACTGAGATGGAATGAAATGAAATACCATCAAACATCGAATATCAAATATCAAACTTCAAATGCAATTGGAATAATTAGTAATTAGACACAAAAACAGATAAATCAACTCTGATCTCTTCACGTGTTCAGTGTAGATTGCGTATTATGCATAAAGTGTATTACTGACTATTGACTACTGTTGACATTGCGTGGACCCAAAGACAAAAGACAAAAGACAAAATAAAAGTCGGCTATACTTATCTCCTACCTAAACATGCTCCATTCAGGTCCATTAAAACTTTTAAAAGTAATACGTAACAACAAGTTCTCCTTGATTCATCCACGAGCCCTTTTATTTTTACATATTTAACATCTAATATCTATGTAAAGAAGACAGAAGACAGAAGACGTCTTCATGACGCATGCTATCTCAATCAGCATGTATTTTCAATCCTTTTAGCTCTGTAATAATTACTGCCCATTCTCCTTTTACTAACTAGTCTTTTTGTAGTCACTATAGTCATCAGCTCATTGATTTTTTGCATTAATCTATTCATCTCAATTTTTGCGAGTCCCAAGTCTCAAGCTTTAAGTTTTGAGTTGTAGAGCGTCAAGAGAAAGTGGAAAAGCATGTAAAATGTAAACAAAAGTATTATTTTATGTTTTTATTTGTGTTCTATGTGTTGTATTTCTATGTCTAATATCTACTGTATTTGTTTATAATTTATAATGATTTGTATGAGCTTTCATCTGTTGTTGTGTTATTTGTTATTGTTGTTTATAGTTGTGTTATACTTTATACTTAGGTATTTTGTATTCCATGTTGTGTTTTTTTAAATACAGAATATTGTATAAAGAATATTCAGTTAAAAGTACTGGTCAAGAGTCAAGCGTCAAGACAGACTTGATTCTTGATTTGTTTCCTCTCACTTGTGAGTTGTGACTTGCACTCATTCAAAGATTCACAGATGCTTTGCCATTATGCTGTTTTTCGGTCTCTCACTTGCCTTGACCCACAGCCAACATTATGATGTTGGGCTGAAATTTACAGTGTACAGTGTACACTTGAGTTTGCAAATTGCAATGCAGTGTAAAATCTACATACATGTTTTTCTCGATTTCTTGCCTGTCCACTCAACTCCACTCATCTCAATTTTCCTATATGTATCATATACAATTTCATAGACAGAGTGGTATGGGGTATTATGGGAGTAAAACGATCAGTAGATATGCAGTCATATAACTTGTAAGAGTGTCTTTGTACAAAATCAACAGAGGTTTGCGTGTCTTTCACTTATTCAATTATACGTGTGTGCATACGTCTATGGTCTATGCGCATTAAACGTATCTAGAATCGAGGATCGAGAATGGAGAGATAGTGTGTAGTATTGTAGTAGGTATGCACTATGCACATTGTACGTTGTACGTTGTATCTTGTGCATAGTTGCATTTATTGTTTATGCACATTTAAAAGTTATCAGTGTAGCGCTGCTCCAATTATGAATTATGACCTATACCTACAAATTATACAAAATACAAAAGTATGTGCAATTGCCATGTTAAATATCCTTTTCGTATTTACCAACATTAATTACTCGTCAGTAGTCAGTAGTAAACTTGTAAAAGGGATGAGCGTCGCTTTTACGGGAGAAGAATGAAGAAGAAGAATAAAAGAAATTGACTGTGAGCTTTGAGCTTTGAGATGTGTGAGTGATGTCAAAACTGGATTTTGTCTTTTTTTTTAAAAACCCAGCTTAACCTGTATTCTGTATTCTGTATTTCACCTTCCGAAAAAAAATGTGCACATGTCTTGTCTCGCATCTCAAGTTGTCTATTTGTACTAATGTCTAATGTCATGACTAATGACAAAGGACAAAAAAGGATGAAACGAACCTGATACACGTACACAAACCGCGTGTCTATACTATACATTTGATGTTTTATGTCGTTATGATTTATGATTTGTAATTTGTAAAAGGTAGATATAAGTGGTTTGGTTGATTGTGGATTGTTGACTGTGGCAACGGCATCAACTAAAAACGAGGGAAAGATGCATAAATCTCATATCAAAAAATAGCAAAATACCACTACCAATCAAAAAAACAATTGTACAATTCGTGTAAAGTGAGTAATTTAGATAGCTTTAAAGTGTGTTTACTGCTTACTGTCCCATGTTCAGTCACTACATTGTTTCTGATCCTCAGTCCTCAGACAAAGGACAAAAGTAAGAGAATGCGGTGCAAAAATCAAGTGCTAAATATCCAACACATGTTAATTAATTGTGCATGATAAAATAGTGTACCAGGGTTTGTATTTTGTATGTAAACTAAGCTATACACAAATGTGTAGAGTTTACACGATCTACATCTTTCAGATGCTCTATGAAGTGAGGAATGAGTTTTGAGTCGTTTGGAACAAAACGATCAATCATCTACATGACAGGAATGTTTTTTTCATAACTTGAAAAGTATATCTGTAAGAAACGGTAAATGATAAATGATAGTTTTTAGTTGTTTGTATATATATTTTTTTTCGTAAAACAACTGTAATTACACACTGTTGTCTAATTATTTAAAGTGCTTAATAAGTAATAAGTGATTCACATTTTTAGTTTTTTACTTCGCAGCTCCTATAACTTCTTTTTAATAGGTGTTTCGTGATGTATGTTTTGCTAAAAATGTATTATATATTGTATACATGCTACACAAGCTAATATATATTATACACTACGTGCATTGTGCAATGTAGAACTGCAGACAAAACACAAGTACCGCAGATTGTACATTGTACATTGTACATGTATAAGAGGAAACTCGTTTGCAATGAGCTGGTTAGATCACATGTCACATATATGTATCACATGGTGATCACAATTAAAAAAAACATCAAAAGATGCTCCGTGCACGTCACTGCTGTTGATGAGTATCATCTTTAGTAAATGATCACTGATACAGATTTTATTGGATTTTATTTACATCAAAATTCACAATAAATAATTCTCGAGACTCGAGCATCGAGTCTCAAAAAATTCAAGAATCCTAGAATGAAACTTAATTATTATAGCTTATTTTTTTCTCCTCTGGATAAGCAACTTAAAAAACTTAATATGCATGAGATCTCACAGACTGTATTTTCAATTTTTCTGAAAACCCTTATTTCCGTATATTATGCTCTAAATAAAAAAACATTGTTAATAATTTTATTATTGTTTTCTTAATTATTATTGTGTGCTTTTAAATTATGGGCCTATTAAATTTAATTCGGAATCCAAAAACCAGGACCAAGGTTACATATGTATTATAGATTATAGCTGCACAGTAAGTATCTCTAATTGTAAGTATATTTGATTACCGGCTCGTTTGCTTTGTACACAATATATAACGTTTGTCCTCGTACGTCGTGTATCGTGTTTAGCATTTTGAAATTGCTGTAATGCACATATTACATATTACATATAAGCTGGAGATTATACAACCCACAACCCACGCGTGTATTTGGATTTTGCATGGGAAATTTCTCTTTACTCAGGTAACGGGACATGAGACATAAATTAAGCGGGGCAATTTTCCTAGTTTCCTTCTTTACCTACCGATAAAAACAAATACAATCAATAATAATTATGGAAGGCATTATGAAAAATGTGTGTACAAACTCAAGCCACAATCCAAATAAAAGATTGGAAACTCCAGAAAGAGGTAAAGACAGGAGACGGGAGACGGAAACGCCCTAGATAAATCAGACAGATATCAAGTATCAAGTATCAAAAGAGTATCAAAGCCACAGAAAAAAATCTGTAAAATCTACAAAAATTTTACTAAAATACACACCCACCAAAAAATGGCAAGTTTTGTATTATTCTGCATGAAATATTTTTCATTGACCATGTATTTATTTTTACTCCTTTTTCCAATGAAAGTCCACTCTCAATTTAATATTCACATCACAAATAACAATAACAACAACAACATAAAATCTGATTCAAAAAGTTATTACTCTGCAGCAGAAAAATCTTTGATACTAAAAAAAGTTGACTTGATTCTAGTAAAATTTGGAGAAATCCGTCTGATTTGTGACTCAAAATTCAGAAAACAGGAACAGGAAAATAATTCATCTATTTTTGAAATCACTTTAAATTTTTATACGAGGGAAAAGGTAAATACAAAAGAATTTCACCCAGTTTCAATTTTTGACGACGCTCATATTCACCGGATTTACAAGTATGAGAAAGAAATGCCCGACTATTTCTTCAAAGGGAATCGAAGTCAGATTTCCAAGCGATTTTTAAGTCAACATACTTTACATTTCATTCAACTATCTTCAGTTTCAAATTCTGTTCCAGTTTCAGCTCAAGAAGAAAACCATGAAAAAGTTTTGGAATTATTGAGAAATGAAATAATTTATGGGACGCCACATCTGGACTGTTTCCTAGTTTTTGCTCAAAGCAATTTTGCCATAGAAGATTTCATGAAGGAGCGGATTTGGAAGAAATTCTTGTTGAAATTTGGAGTAAGTGAATTTGAAAAATTTGAGGTGGTTCAAAATGGTTTGAAATTGATGCTCAAAAGTCTACTTTCACCCAAGGATTTCTACAATGGTCATCACTTGAAAGTTTTGAGTACGCCACTCCCTCCATATTTAACTCTGGATGATTCTGGTCAAATCACAGGTGGATCCCACCATCTCCTCCTTACGACTCTTGAGCGCCATCTAAATCTGACTTTTACCTTCAATAATGGGGCAAAGGGCACGGGGTACTTTAAAAATGGGTCATGGACTGGGATTTCCGGAGGTATGATTTACGAGACGGCGGATATTGGGAATTTAGCTAGTATGACAGCACCACGATTCCCAAATTTTGGATTTAATCTATGTGCAAGAAAATGGCGTGGTCTTCTTTTTGAGGTCACCTACTCCCACCGTCAGATGGCAGGCTATTGTCAAACCATATACACTAAGTGCATGGCTTGTAATTTTATTGTCCTTCCTCTCTGTCTCCATCGTCATGTACCTATTTCTCATAGTCCAAGATATAGATAAAACCAAAGTCAAAACTAAAGAAAAAGGTAAACTTTCCTCATCACTGTCTCCAAAGGTCAAGTACATGATGATGCCCTACCTAGTTTTAATGGAGCAAGGGTTCAACATGACCATTCCAGTCAAAATGAAATTTCTAGCTGCTCTATGGATGTTTTTTACTCTTGTGATAAATACGGGATATCGAAGTGACCTCATTTCTCATTTTTCCCTCCCTCACTATGACAAAATCCCCGGGGATTTCAACCAGCTGGATCAGAGGAAAGAGTATAAAATTATTTTCAACTATTTTGCTGGGACGGCCTTCATGTACTTTGAGGGGGCGACGGAGGGGTTGCCAAGGAATATAAGGGAGAGGTTTGCCCTCCTGGAACCAAATACTGTGAAATGTCTCCAAAGTGTCATTTTGGAGAAGAGGACGGTTTGTATTGCTTGGGACATGATTGCCATTTCCATATTCCAACTTCATCTCACCTCTAAATTTACATCTGGTTCTGGTTCTGGTTCTGGTAGAGGTTCAATATCATCAATTTTCCCGCTCTTAAAAATGTCAAAACCAATTGTTCCGTTTTCCGCGGGAATTACCTTTCAGAAAAAGAGTCCTCTTTTATCCATCTTCGCGCCACCTGTCGGAAGAGTGAGGGATGCAGGATTCATACAAAAGTGGAATCAGCAAGTCTACCACAATTTCTCAGTCATTGGACGAAACAGAGAAGAAATTAGAGAAAATGACACACTTGAAAAGGATAGTTTTTGGCCCAGCAACAACAACAACAGAGAGAAGGATGAAACATTCCGAGGAATTTCTTTACAAAATGTCATACTGGGCTTTTGGATGTGGGCTGCTGGGCTACTCATTAGTATTTTTGTAGTTGTACTCGAGTCAAAGAAAAGAGTTTTTAATTTTGTTAAGCATTGAGTAGAATTTTTAGTGAAATTTTTTATCAATAAAATAACAATAAATAATTGTAAAGCATTTTAAATATTAAATATGATAATACTGACAAAATCTATATAAATCGTATGAGCAAGAAAATTTATGTGTTTCACAATTCCATAATTCAAATAATTTTTTATTGAACCATCTTTAAAGTTGTTCTAAAAAATATTCTAGACAATTTGAATTTTGTCCATTTGGACAGCATATGAATCGTAAGTGAAAATTAGTACATTGTTTCCCCGCTGGAGCTCCAAGGGAAGAGTGACGAACCGTTGGAAGTTTTCCCAATTCTCAGTTGGAGGATAGACTACTCGAACTCTTTGATCATTGTTCACGAGGAGAGTTTGAATGGCTTCCACATCCTGACCATTTGCATAAAATACATTTACAGAGTATTCTCCAGTTTGTTCCGCCCAGATTCCGGTAAACTCTACAGTAGAACTACCGCCATCTATCCCTCCCACATTCACATAGGCACCCGATGATGCATTAGATGCAGCTTCAATCTGAAAGGGAATTTGATCAGATTTAATATAAAACACTTTACGTATGTTTAGAAACTTCATGGTTCATGGCGCATTATACTCAAAAGATGTAGAAAATAAGAAACGGAAAAACTGTTGGATTTCTGTGGTTTTTACCTTTGCTCCAGAAATAACCCCATCTTCTGCCTCATAAACATTTTGTCCGGAAACACTGAGAGCTGGCCATGGTGTCCAAATTTCAATTTCTTTAATAATAAACAAATGGAGAAAAGTTTGTTGAAAATATAGGCGCCATTTTATGTTTTATACATGTGTTTCAAGATTAAAGATTCTAGTCAACTTTCTAAGTATAAATAATTTAAAATTTTTAAAATGTACCAGAAATTCCAATGTAATAGTCATTTGCTACATCTCGAGTAAAAATGACTCGGACATTTCTGGTAGAAATCTCATCAAAACTAATGATATTCACATCATTTGGGGAGCAGGTTTCGGGAGTGTGGACAGGTTTTGAAACAGCCCGCCAATTGTTTGTGATTGGATCAAGGTATTCTACTTCCATCTTTTTGGGACAGTCTGAGAAATAAAATATGAAAATTATAAAATGAAAACCCATGCAGTTTTTTCAAATCATATCAAAGAATCATTTTTAAATTTTCGAGTTTTTAGATTTTTAACTACCGCAGAGTCCTTGATTGGTCACGACATCGGAGTAGACGTACAATTTGATTGAGTTGAAAGTTTTTACTCTTCCCGGTCCAAAATCGATTGCAACCCAATCTGTGTCAGTTCCAGAATCGAAATTACTCCAACGGTTTCCACTCTCTCGATCATAGAAAATTCTTCCTGATAAAAAAAACAGAACAAAAACAAAAATCGAGAATCAAGATCTAGATCGTTATTCTTTATTTTTATTTTCTGGAACTGAAACTTGACGTAAAAAAATTAATTAAACATTAAAAAATTACCGTCAATGAGTTCCCAAATATTGCTCATGATGCCATTGAAACTCACTGAGATTTGAGGATAGCCGTGGCTGAGTACATTAGCTGCAATATTTTCAACCTTCTCTTTCCCATTGGAAATATTAATGACTGGAGCAGGAATAGAAATTGTCATGCGTCCAACGTTTGGTTGACTCTGTACAAATTTCCCATTAACAAATACTTGAAGACCAGAATGACCTGATTCATAGTAAGTGCCGTCTGCGTCATAGAGAACAGTGATGTCATGACCGTGGTAAGGAATGTTTTCAGCAGCAAAGAAACGCCAATTTCCAGGAACTAATGGCTCAATGACTACAGTGTCCCCCTCTTGTGGTTGAACACCAATCAACTCCGTAATTACGTTATCTACAATTTATATGACATGAAATTTTTTAATCAAGCTTTCAAAAATAAAACAAGGTACATTTTGTTAAGTGTCACCACACGTGCATATTTTAATTACCTGTGTAAGTGCTGTGAGCGTAATGAGGAGATCGTCTGAAAATCAAAAGCAAAAAATGATAACTTTTTTTTTTAATTTTCTGCAAATACTTTTCTATTTCTAGTTTTCCAAAACATCGCAAGTTTTGTGTCACTTACGCAGAATCACCAACCCAGTAGTCTTTCTCTGGACCTGAAATATAAAATCAGGGTTTGAAATAAGTTTACCAGTGTCTTTTGATTACTGTTTTAGTAAATGTTTTTGTACAACATTAAAAAAAATACTTATAATTTATAATGAAAAAAACTTACTGTGACATTCTGCAATATACGGTTTTCCATTTTTATAATGCGTGATTGCGTATTTACGGAGGAGATCTACATAATCTTGTGAGGTGAAAGGTCCATTGATCTTGTAGGTTCGGAGAAGAGTCGCTAGGGAATTCAAAGTAAATCCAGTTGAATAAGGCCTGGAATTTCCGTTCCTTCAAATGCAAATATCAAATATCAAATTTTAAAGTCAATACAATAATAGGATGCAAAAAATTAAATGATAAACTTTAAAGAAAGAAAGAAAAAGTTTTTGGATTCTCACCACCAACAGCAGGTATCAATAGGTTGATTTCCATCATAATACTGACTTCTCACTTCACACGTGG
>JABASP010004238.1:0-10813 GCA_019776565.1 Sminthurinus signatus
ACAAAAGGTAGGGAATAAAGTATAGTGACGGTGAATCATGTAGACTGTAGAATGTAGAATGTACAATAAACACACCACCACACCACACCACACACGCACGTCAACTCAGGTCTTTATCCTGATCAGGAGAAAGCAAAAGAAAGTAAGAGAAAGTAAGAGAAAGTAAGAGAAAGCAGGGGAAAAGGGAGGAAGGAATGAAAGAGACGAATGAAGGGAAGGGAAAAGGAGTTTGAAACACGGGGAAAAAATCTAATCAAAGCCAGTCAAGATCCGACCTTTATTGATAACCTTAAAGTACTTTTGGATACTTCCCGTGTGTGTATTTCTTTAGTTAAAACATTTATGAGCCATTGGGGATCCACAGTCGACATTCGGTATCGGCTTCAGCTTTCCCGTTCAAAATTCAACATTAGACGTTCCGCATTCAGCTTTCTGCTTTCAGCATCTCAGCGTCTTTCCTCTCACCTCTAAATTTTCAGTCCTCTTCTCAGCTTTCACCTCCCCCTTTCTCTTAGTCCTCAGGTCTCAAATTTCAGTGTTCCGTTCCAAATCCAAATCCAAATCCTCATAGAAGCCTACATACTAAATACTAAATGCATACCTGCAGACATACCGTATATGACCAAGAATTAGCCCTGGGCCACTACTCGAACACTTTTGTCAGTACTGGGCCACAGTTTGAAGCTGAGCCATAATATGAAGCTGCTTTGTATGTACTGGATAGATCGTGCGACGTATGTAAAGTGAATGGAATTATTTCTCATTCCACCCCATGTTCAAATAATAGCTCATGGGCTATTACTTGAACACTTTTGTCAGTACTGGGCCACAGTTTGAAGCTGGGCCACTGCTTGCAGCTGGGCTAATTCTTGGTCATATACGGTATGTGCATTCCGATTTCCTATTTGTAATGGGTATAAAAGCGGACAAAAGTTGTGTGGAAATGTTTGACTCGTGGCTATTAATTCGGTTCCGGTGCCATAGAATGGAGATGGTGAGGCATAGTTAATAAAATGATGAAGGAAATTCTACCTCCACTCTGACAATAAATTTGATTCACTCTGTCTTTACTCCTTACTCTTTGCTCTTTTTCCACTATTCCCCAAATCAGCTTGGATTTGTACTTGTAATTCTCCTCACTGTTTGCAACTCGCTCATTCATTCATTCACTTATTCATTTGGACTAGCGAAGAGTGACTAGTGAAATTGAGAAATCAGGAGTTGAGATGAGAGTAAAAGTAAAGAAGAAGAAAACGAGGAGGAAAAGGGTCATGAGATTTAATGTGTAGAAGTGTGAGGTGTCAATGCCCGTGTAGTGTAGTGTAGCCAATTCTCAATATTCTCAATTCCGATGGATCCTCCAGTACTGTTTAGTTTACAGTTTTCACTATTCAGGATTCAGCACTCACTTGAGTCTCGAGTCTAGTCTAGTTGAGTTGAGAGTTGAGTGTATCAGGATGGGATTTTTTCTTTCTTTCTAATGGAATGGGAAATGAAAAGATGATTTGTATGAGGAGAGCATTTTTTGTAGCGTGCTAATGATTTCCTTGTTGAACGACGGACAGTTTGACTCAATGAGTAGGAGCAGAAAAGAGCGTAGTTGGAGGATGGAGGAGTGCATGTTCATGTTCATGTACATTCTACATTGTACATTCTACATTTAGAGGAGAGTAGGAGTAGGTGAGCGAAAAAGATAGAGATGGAAAGAGAACTAGTGAGTGAGTGAGTGAGTGAGTGAGGGAAAGAGCAACTGATGAGAGAGTGTAATAGGAAGGTATAAAAAGAGAAAGAGGAGGAAATGTGATCGATGGATGGATGAAGAGAAACAGAAACAGGGAGAGACAGTGAGAGAGGGAAGAGGAGGAAGAAGAGCCTCTCATAAAGATTATCCGTTCTCTGTATTTCATCGAAACAAAAATGAGCTGGATGGCTGGCAGGCTGGCAGGCAGGCTGGTAGGCTGGTGGGGAGGAGAACTGGAAGGAAAAGTCTAAACCAAACCAAACCAACTTCAACTATTCAACTAGAAGTACAAGCACAAGTACAACTTTCACTCACTCTTTCACTAAACTCAGCGTGTATCTATCTATCTATCTATCTATCTATGTGAGTGTGTGAGTTTGTGTGTATGGGTTCTTTCTCTTTGATCTTTTTTAACTAGGATGACGGCTCGTTTCTCTGACCCTTTGCTTATCTGGAACCTCCATTTTCGTGTTGTTGTTTTTGCTCCTCTTACGTCTACTTTACTTTACTCTGCTCTGCTCTTCTCTTGCCCTTTTCCCTCTTTTTTTTGCTGACGATGAGGATGAGTGTGTGTGAATGCTGTGAAGGAGAGATGTCTAGTTTGGTCTGGTCTGGTCTAGTTTAGTTTAGTCTGATCTAGTCTAGTCTAGTCCCGTTTCAACCAACTTAACACAAAGCCTTTTTTCCTTTTCTCGCTTTTTAGGATGCGAAGCTATCTCCATCAAATTTCAACGTCTGAATTTACAGGAATTTAAAATAAAAAAGGTTCTCATATTTATATTTTCTGAATTTTCCAAATTGAAAGTCTTCCAAAAACATGGGATTTTTCACCTTTCTTTTCCCAATATGTTTTTTTTGTAGTTGAGCATTTGGGGATTCATTTTGGGATCCTGCGGTATGTGCATGAGCGGTAATTTTAAGTGCGCCATCTTTCACTTTTTCCTGAAAATCGTTTGTGGCGCCACCTAGGGAATGGTTGTGGAACTTGTTAGAAGCGCCATCTATCTGATAAATTAAAATCTAGCGTTCCCTTTTAAACTAAATCTAACACATTTTAAGAATTCAAACAACTTTGACTTTCTGAAGTTTTAGAACATTTTTTTAAAAGAGCGACATAAAATCATTCCTTTTGAACGATTTTGAAGTGAAACCTGCTTCACACATTTCAAGCCAAACCAAAGAGAGAGTTTTATTTACTTTGTACAAGCTAAATTGTTTGTGTTGTACATACGTGTGGTATTTTTATTTGTAAAAATTAGCCACGTATTCCTAAATATTTATACTATGACCCGTTTCTCTTTTCATCACAGACATATATAATGCATTTTCTTTTTAAGAGCAATGTACTTGAAGCTCAAGTAATTATATTAATCACTATTGTTTTAGACAAAGAACTCATTGATTATTTTATCTACGCCCAAGACACATATGTATCTATACATGTGGAAACTTTTGGTCCTGATACGAACATACTTTGCCTCCTCTGTCTTTTTTTCGTTTTTTGGGGCTGTTCCAAATTTTAAGTTTCAATTACATTTGATTCCTCTTTCTTTGATTGTTGTGTAGTTGGCCTTTATTGAACTAGCCTTTCTGATGCAAATTTTTTACTTGTATCTTGAACCTTCAAGATACTTCAAGGTTCATTACAAGTGTATTCTCTCTCTCTCTATTCCCTCGTTGTATTTTATAAATATATGTATGAGAATTAAGTGCAATGAAAATATCATGATGTAGGAGTGTAAAAATTCAAAGTGTAAGTCAAAGTGAAATTCAAAGTCAGAGTTGAATTCGTAGTTGAATTCGAATTCAGAATCAACATCAGAATCCGAATCAAAATCAAACAAAACCTTAAAATAACTTGTATAGGAAATCAGTTTTAGATGGAGCAGAAAAAGAAACAGAAACAGCATCAGCATCAGCAGGAGTTCTTTGATGTTTTGGCTAGTCTATCGACTGTTGGCTTTTCCCCTTTCAAATTCCTTTCTTTTCTTTTTAGCCCTTTTTTTTAAAAAAAAAAATTTCACTTGCTTGTACTCAATTTGTGCTTGTACCTTCTCATTTTTCTCAGAACTCAGAACCAATGTGTATGTATATATTATAGATTATAGATGTGTATCATGTATAGGTAGAAATGCATGTATTCAAGATTCAAGTATACACGAATAGGTTCTTGTACAATATATAAATATAAAATATCTGTACATGTACTTTCTCCTGCTTTCTCTTGCTTTCTCCATTTCTTTCCCTTTTTCTTTCTTTCTTTGTCATTCCTCTTTTTTCTCTCAAGCTATTGGAAGAGTTTCAAGAGAGGAAGGGAAAAGAAGGAAATAAATCGATTCTTCCTTTTCCATTGCCCATTTCTGTCTCCTGTTTCTTCCTCTGTTCCTGTTCATTCCACATATTCTGGATTCTAGATTCTAGATTCAGGATTCGGGATTCTACATTCTTCATGTATTACATAGTACAAGTACGCCGCACACTGTACATATTGAATATGTGGCGGCAATTTTTTCTTGCACTTTCAGCATTTCATTTCTCTTTTGCTCTATTTTCTTCGGGCTTCCTTCTGGCTTTGGCTCTGGTTCCAGTTCCAGTTCCAGTTCCAATACCAGTTTCAGTTTTAGTTTCAGTTCCAATTCTCCTCCTTGTCCTCTGTGTCTTCTACACAGAGAAATGTGTACACTGTTCACTGCACGCTGTACAGTGAACAGTGAAGGTTGTACATGTAAGTATATGACTTGTAATTTCTGCTAATTTAATTGTCTCTCCCCATCTCCACGTCGGCAAAAAAGGTGGTTTGTGATTGAAAAGGTCATATGGTCATAGTTACCATCACACCCATTTCCCATTTGTCTATGCTCTATGGTCCGATGGCGATGTTTGGTGTTTGGTGTGTGTGTGTAATAATGTTGACCGAGTAATTAAAATAATTGCAATCGACTCATGTCATGAACCGGGTACAAATTTGTCAATTCCGTTGGAGATGCTTCGTCCTTCGTCCTCGTTGCTAATGGGTGGCTTCTTTTAGTATGGTCTGATCTAGTTTGGTTTGGCTTGACTTGACTCGGTATAGTTTGGGCTGACAGGAACAAGTCAACAAATTGTAAAACACACGAGCTTATTACTTGTACAATGTACAATGTACATTTTACATTGTACATTGTACGATGCACAATATACATTGTACATTGTACATTATGCAAGTATCAAAGTACATGAATATGTTATCAAGTTGAAGAGAAAAAGATGAAAAGAAGGAGCTTTTATCACTTTTTACTAATTTTTTTCTCATCCCACGAGACAAAAGTTTGTTAAAAAGAGAAAAGGGGAACTCCCTCCCTCTTTTTTCATAACTACTTCCTATCCTACTTTTACTTCCTATACACTGTTCTCTTCTCAATTAATTTATGATCAATTTTCAGTCTCTCATCCATCAAATTTACCAAACTCGAGACTAATTTCTTGTCTAATGTCTTTTTTACTTGTATGGCGTACATTGTACATTGTAAATAAGTATTGAGTATTCAGTCTCGGATCTTGGGTACAAAGGATTTTACTATTGACAATTTCCGTATTTGTATTTGTGTTTGGGATGATGCCTCTGTGTACAGCGTACAGCGTACAAAGTATAGCATGTATACATTATACATACATTAGTTTGTCTAGGCAGAGGAAATTATAAAAGTTGAAGACTTTTTTTTATAAGGAAAAACTTTTTTTTATTTACAAGATACTAATTTAATTTCCTTGATGCTTGTGTGTGTGTATGTGTGTTTGTGTACTTCTTTTATCTTTTAAAAACTACGATAAATGTCAGGTTTTCATTTTTATGTTATAGGAAACTTGTATAAAGTACATTTATAATTTTTATTTTATTTCATCACAGTTTCTTTTTTCTTTAGAATTTTGAATCAACTTTGCAAGTCTGAGCTCAGAGATTAATAACTATAAAAATTAAAGAACAATAATTATGAATTATAATTCAGCAGAGGAGAATAACTTTTCTTGCAAACAAAGCTTCAAATTTCAAACGATCTTTGTCTTAAGTAAAATAATATTAATCATGATTATTAAAACACTGGACATTGAAATGTGCATTTAAATATAAACATAAAAATATAAATGCACATTTCTTGCTATAAGAGGATCCTGTACAAAAAAGAACACAATATTGTCATGGGGAAGATTGGATCGTGCTGTTTTTGGATTGGATTGGGTCGGATTGGATTGGATTGGAATGGAATGGCTGGAACTGGGCTGAGCTGCATAATGTTGCAAAGAAATGAATAAATAAATGTGTGTAAATAAATATGTCGAATTGGAATGCCAAGTCGAAGTTGAAGTCGAATTTGAATTCAGAGTGGAGTTGGAACTAGAGCTGGAGTTGGAGTTGACGGTTGAGCCTGGAGCGTCCGTCGTCATGTTCCTTCGTTTATTCACTTAGGCACAGACAGTCAATCATTGGAATAGTTGTGTGTTGTGTTGTGTTTGTGTGCGAGAGATGAATATGTCTATCCTGGATCCTCCATCCTCCATCCACTATTCCTCGAATCGACTGCAGCCGGTGAAATCTCACAACAGAAACACTTCCCCGGCTCTTCCTTGTCCTTTTCTTTCTTTCTTTCTTCCTCCACTTGTACTTTTTTCATCTGTACAAGTATATTTTGCACAAGATAAAGATGAAACACATTCACATCCACATCCAAATCCACACTTTCTCTCTTCCACAAAGCCAAAGCCAAAGCCGAATACTCGAATACTCGAACATTCTCACATTCATACACTCATACATTCAAAGATTCCACATCCAAATATCCAAACATCCAGACATCCAAACATTCACAAACACATGCCATATCTATCTAGACCAAGGGAGAAAGTGAAGGAGAATTGAAAGTGAAAAGGAAAACAGTCGTATTTATATCTCAAGTTATGTGTGTAAGTTTGTCAACTTTCTCTTTCTGTCATCCAACAGCCTCGAGCACTTTCCGTATTTTCTCACAGCAGCACAAGCACAAGCACAAATACACACACAAGTACAATCCTCATTTCTCACCATGTCGATTCATGTCATGCCAATCCCACTGCCAACTGCCAACTGCCAACTTATAACTTACATAACATTGTTAAACAAGAACAAAACTGAAATGTACATTCATCCAAACACTCGTACAGACACATACAAGAAAAGACACATTCCTGCACCAAAATCTTTCCACCAGAACACCGTGGGACTTTGAAAATGACTAATTAATATATACATTAACTGTAACTCAGGACTAAGAAAGCTCTGTAAACTTTTGAAGAGTTCCCTAAATTTATGATTAAATGGAACTATCCGCAAACTTTTTACACCATTCCAAATCCCAAATTCCAAATCCAAGTCCAAGTCCACGCAGTTTCTTTCACCTTTAAGCTTTAAGAAAAGGCAAACGACAAAGGACGAATTCTTGCTTAAACGTAAATTATTATGATACAGAGTAATAGGAAAGGAAATGGAAATATCCAATATTCTTATAATAATACATAACTCAAAGAATGCGGCAAAAGTGTTGTAAAAATCATCAAAATAAAATTAATTTTTATTTTTTTTAAATAGTAAAAGTCATTGTTATATTGTGAAAGAAGCAAAGAGTGAGCTGCATTCATACAGTGTACAGAAGAGAGAAGAAAGAAGAGAGAAAAAGGCTGGAAAAGAGAGAGCATGTAGAATGTAGAAAGTGGAGAGAGAAAGAAATAAGCCCAACTTGAATTCAATTGCAACTCCACCCTGAAGAGGAAACTGGAACTTGAACGAGATGGAAATAAAGGAGAGAGGAAATTATAAAATGATAGGCGGCGGAAGTGGAGAAAGTCGCTTGTGATACTCTTTACACTTTCCTACTCAAGCTGGAGCTGGAGTCTGTAAAATCTGTAAACTTTCTCCAGACTCCAGCTTCCAAATTCCAAATTCCAAACTCCCAAACTCCAAGCTCTAGAATCTATAGAATCCAGACTTTCCAACTTTCTCTTCACCCTTTCTCCTGCCTTCTTCTTTCGCCGCTGCTGTCTCTTCCCCTTTTCTGCCCGGGAGCAGGAATAGTCGGATCCTCTCCTCTCTCCATCTATCTGCGAATGGAAGAACGAAGAGGATGCTGACTTTAGAGATGGGTGAGTTTGTTCCGTTGAGAGTTCCTTATCTAATCTACAGAGACCCTTTACACCCTCAACTTTCTCCAGGTCTTTAAAGACTCCGCACTTGGTGAAATATATACTGAAAATGGAATTTAAAACATACCATAAATATTCAACAACCATGGTCCATCCATTACAATTAATTTTTAAACATGCTTTTACCAAAAACTTGAGAAGAGAATCAGAACCAGAAAAGGAACAAGAGCAAGCTTTGAAAATCCTTAATAATTATTCAGTGATGAAAGTCATACATATTAAAATTTGACATTGGCATCGGCATTTAACATTTCCACATTTTATTGCCGTAATTCCATGATGAATAATAAATAAAATGTTCCGCTTGAGCAAACTTTACTTGTTGAAGGGGTTGGAATTGTATAAATCAAACGTATTATTATTTCTCCCATTTTTACATTGTTTTTACTTCTTCATGATAACAAATCCTGAAATCCTGATGCAGATCTCAAAGCCGACGGATACTTGATTATTGCATAAAACATCTTCCGTAATTCATAGTCACCTTATTAAATTATTATTTAAACATTAATGAGATTAAAATTG
Organism: Sminthurinus signatus; assembly: GCA_019776565.1. Classification (NCBI taxonomy): domain Eukaryota; kingdom Metazoa; phylum Arthropoda; class Collembola; order Symphypleona; family Katiannidae; genus Sminthurinus; species Sminthurinus signatus. The sequence continues at coordinate 8,477 of JABASP010004238.1, forward strand.
ACCATTTTTTCTTTGTCATTGCATTAGTCACAGAAAAAAACTGTGGAAATTAAAGGTTTTTGCACGAGCTGACAATTTTCACAGTAGAAACGCACAAGATGAATAAAATAGGCGGAATTCCAATTTCCAAAGAGACTGTAACTTTTGGTTTGCTTTTGATTTTGGTTTGGTATGAAGTGGACTGTGCTCCAAACTTTGTGACAAGAAACAAAAGAAAGGGGATGAGAACGTGCATAAGTATTCTTTGAAAGCTACTGTTCCCTTTCTAAAGTTGTGGAGAATCTAGAAAATAGAAGGAATCATCCACCTACAGTAAATAACAAATAATTCAATAACAAAGGAAATGTGAGTGTGTGCCTTGAAGATCCCTAAGACACCTTTTGTATTCATACTTTCTTGATGTTTTCAATATTATATATTGTTGTGTGGGTGTAGACTTGGAGTTAAGATGAAGGTGAAAGATTCCGCTCAACTATTTCCGGTTTCTATTTTCAACTCTGCTGAACTCTCATTCTGCTCCCACTTCAGTAGTTCAGTAGGTATTCATTCAAAAGTTTAATAGTTTGTTGGCATTCTCAACTTTGCTCATTGGTTTTGAGCTTTGACTCAAAGAGTTCCGAACAAGTAAATAAAAGGAAAAATCCAGTTTCATTTTTATTTAACAAAGCTTAATTAATGGAAAAAAACTCAAGTATTCATCGTCGCCAACAAATCTTAAGGAAAAAGTTTATTTTCTACTGTTTTAACACATAATCATTCTCTTTGAAACTAGTTTTTTTTCGGTTTTCACAATGAGATTTTTTACTATCAGTATCACTTTAGCTTTAACTGAGTTATAGCTTTAATAAATTTAAGGTTAATTATCTTAATGTATGTGGCTGTTTTGTTAGTGAAACTCATTTCTTACTTTGTAAGATAGAAACTAGAAACTTTTTTTCTTTCTTTTTTCCTTTCATCTTATTGTTCTAAACACTCGAATACACAACTACTCAAATACTCAAATACTCAAGTGCTCAAATTCTGAGATGCTGAAGATGTGCAGTAGAACGGTGTTGCATTAGTTTCTTTGTTAGTGTAGCTTGTGGATATTTTCTGGAGAAATCCTTAATGAATGAGTAGATGAGAATAAATTAGTGGCGGATTGAGAACTGAGGGAACTGAGGATGTGAGAGTACATAACTGGGGGAAAAGACTCGAGAGTGGTTAATAAATAAGTTGGAATGGACAGGAAAGAAATAAAGCAGAGGGAAATGGTAAAGCCAAGGAGTGGTCTACATTCTACATAGTATTTATTTTATCAGTAATGCAACATACATTCTCCATTGTCTTTTGTCTATTTCTATTTCTATTCTTATTTCTATTGTATATTGTACATCCATTTTCCGTTTCATATTACAGTATACAATAATCCAATGGCTTTGTCTCCTACTTTCAAACTTGGTGGCTCGTTCATTCAACTTTGTTGAAAAGTAACAGAATGTACATTGTACATTGTGCACACATGTGTAATGTGTATTTCTCTTCAAAGAAAACGTCTGTGCACATCCTACATAAATTTTCCAACTGTGATTCTTCTTGTAGATATTCCATTTTCCTTATCTGTATCAATATTGATTACTTCCTCCTCCTCCTCATAAATATATTCAATTGACTACTATTTAGATTGGAGACTGGAGACAGTAAACAGGAAGAAAACGACATCGACAAGGATGAAGAAAAAAATAGGAAAGAAGAGGACAATCTCCTTTTGCAAATATTTACCAAACTTTTTCAAGTCCAAACTATGTACAGAATGTACGATATGAACATCTATCGATAGCTATTGAATGAGCCAAAGGAAAGGAGCAAAGGCCGTTCAAGTGCATGATGAAAAACAACTACGTTTCTCTCTTTATATCTATCAATCCCTGTCTCTTACTTCTATTTCCTCTTCTTCTTCTTTTGTACATATTCAATAGTCAATAGATGTCAAGTACGAGGTAATAAACTTTTTATAAAGCGGAGTTTAAAGCCCATGTTGAGGACTTAAGTTGAATATAATCAAACCAAAACTAAAATAAACTAGATAAACTAAATATTCCAGTGGGACTCATTTCATTCCACTGGTTACTTTCTCCATGTCTCCAGGTTTCCAGATTTGATAGTCCACAGATTCTTCTATCTCAACTCTTAATGCTCAATACTCGATGCATTACATATATTTATAACACTGAAAATTGACTATATATGTCAAAAAAGGTCAAACCTGATGTTACACCTCGGTCAAACTCAGGGTATAAAAAATGCTATTATTAGTCGTTTACCATCTGCCTAATGTTACACCTCGGTCACAATCAA
>JABASP010004239.1:0-10809 GCA_019776565.1 Sminthurinus signatus
CTGTGATTTTTGCAGGAGGTCGGGTGATGCAGTTTTTCCCATTGTGGCCTAGAGATTTTGCTGGGGATAAATAGGAACTTCCGTTCCAATACATAAATAGGAGGAGGAGGATGAGAAAAACGATGAAAGTAAAGTAAAAGACGGGAACAAGTAATGTGGCTCAATAAGTCAGTCATGAGTGAGAGGGAAAAGAGAGGGGAAAAAAGCAGGGTTAAGGAAAGAAGCACAGTGAATGTGATGAATGAGACGTGTTTCTACTCCTTGATCCGATCCGATCCGTTGACGTGACTGCAGATACATACATACATGTATAGAAAGTACACTGACGTTGTACATTGTACATTGTACAGCGGATGGATTTAGTAGAAGCCGCATCGGGAATGCTGTTTTTGTTGTTAGCTACAGTAACTGACTGACTGCTTTCCTGCCTCCATTGACACCCCAATTTTCCTCCGGTAAATGAAAAGGAGGGGAACCGGATTCGGATTCCACCAGAACCAGAACCAGTTACAGAGCCAAAGCCAGAGATCTAGAATTTGAAGGCAAGATCGATGATCTAATGGGAACGTTAAATATTGTCCTCATGTACAATGTACAATATGTATACATGATACATGAGCATGTGCATGTGCATGGTACAATGTACAGTGTACAGTGTAAGTCTTAAGTCTACACATATGGAGGATCTTCGGTTGTCGATAGTCAAAGTCGATAGTCGATAGTTGATACAGATGTCTTTACTTGATTCTTGATAAATCTCTTATTTTCTGATCAATGTTGTTCAATGTTTTTTCATTCTTTCTTTCTTTGTGTGTATTCCTTGTACAGATGCTCCATACTGTGCCCACGGACAGCGCAATGTGATAGTTGGTGTGTCAAAGGGAGAACGAGTTTCAATTAAATGTGAATTGGATGCAGACCCCCCGGATGTGAACTTTCGATGGGATTTGGCCACCTCCGGACAAATGATTCAAGTATCGCCCTCTAAATTTGTAAATTCTGGTTCCACCAGTCTCATCCACTATGCTCCCGCCTCCAATCATGACTACGGCTCACTCTTTTGTCGGGGATCTAACGTTGTTGGCACACAGGTGGCTCCCTGTATCTTTCAAGTCGTCGCTGCCGGTATTTTCTATTTTCCTTCCTTTCTTTTACTTTCTCTTACATGTAATATTATGATAGGTTCTTCATTGTTTACTTTCACATTCCTTTCTCCATCTAGCATAAATGTTTGCTTTCACCAGGTTCAAAACAAACTGAGTCTTGAGTCTTTGAGTTTAGGAAAAGCTCCAGAGGGGGCGCTTTCTACTCGTTTGCAGTTATGGAATAAACTAGAATGATACGAGTTTAACTTAACTTTTGTTTATTTTTATCTTTTATAATTTATTACTACAATTTTTTCATGATAATTAACACATAATTTAGTTTAATATAATTTAATTTTTGAAATAGTCGTTCAACTAAATTTAATGAACCAGCATAGCGTGACTAGTTTTTTAATTGATTCAAAAAGCTGTAAAGCTTCAGTATGGGTTAACCTAAATTTACAAATGTACTCTGAACGTTTTAGTCCAAAAGAAAAGTGTCACAAAGATACTCTAGATATTTTCATCTTCAGTTTTATACAGTCAAAAAATGCACATTTGCCATTGTCATAAATGTATAAAAGAAAGAGGAAGAAAGAACATGGATTAGAACAAAACCACATGGGATTTTTTTGAAAGTTGTAAAAGTTTCCCTACTTTTTAACTCAAACTCTCAATTCTCCTGCCTCATCTTTTTTATTTCTGCGTTCTACGCTTATGCATTATAAATTATACATTTCTCTTCGTCTTTTATGGTCCTTGTTCTTTGTTTTTGGTTCTAAAACTTCAAGTTCTTGATTATTATTTTTATGAGACTTTTCTTATAGAATCATTCTCATATGCGTGATATAATAAAAAACTTGAGTACTAGAGCTCAAGCTCTCATAAGTCTGTCAATTTTATGTAGGTTTGCCACCATAATTTTGACTTTGATTCTTGGAATTTGGAAATTGCACTAGCGTTTTGGTACTCTCTGACTTTAATCTTGAATAGGACTAGATTGAGTTGTATTGTTTTCCATTTTGTATTTTGTATTTTCACATTTTCATGGTCAGTATTTATTCGTCATTCTTGTAGTTTGCAAAACACATTTTTTCTCATTTTTCTCTGCCTGTGTGTGATGGTTTTGATTATGATTGTTGTATTATACAATATACAAGAGTAATAAGAGGCCAAAACCTAATGAATAAATCGATAGAGAACGATCAATCACTTGTTTGTGATGTATCTAGAATATAGAATCTAGATAGATTACAGATTCAAGTACAGCTACAAGTAAATAAGACATAAATTTTACTTTTACATTCTAGATTAGAGCTGTAGCTCAGAAGTCAGTTTCTTTCCAAATATGAAAGTAAAAGTACAATGCTTATTTTTGCTTTTATTTTTTTTTAGGTTTTATTTGTAAACAAACGCTCAAAATGAACATAAGAACTAATACGGAATTTTTATCATTTTTTCCGTTCAGGAATTGTTCAACTGTATAAACTCTAAACTCAAAACACAAGATAGACGACGCATTTCTAATTTCTTTTTATTAATGTTTACTGATGCTAACAATAACAACACCAAGAAAATTCCATTTCAATAAACAATATTATTGTACATTCTTCCATACAAAGTATGTTTATTTTTCTTTGTTTGACTTTGAACTTGCAGAGAAGCCGTCACCAGTCACAAACTGTACTGTGTTCAACGAGACGAGTGAGTCAGTGGAGCTGAGTTGTGATGAATCCCACGATGGTGGTCTAACTCAACATTTTGTCCTAGAAGTATTTGAAAGTGACTCTGGGGAGCTCCGTTACAATGCTTCAAGTAATACTGCGTCCTTTCATTTGGGTAATCTCACGCCGATCGGCACAGGCTTCCGTGTTTCTGTCTACTCCGTCAACGCCAAAGGACGGAGTGAACCCTATCGAATTGATGAACTTGTCATCCGACAGTCTGAAAAATATGCAGGTTAGTATTGTTTCCCCAATAGTTTTTACATTCTAAATCATTCTCTGTGCTTTTGTCAAAGTAAATTTGTAAATGCTTTAAGTTTCCAATCTAGAATAATTATAGTTCATTTTTTTGGTGTTTTGTAAATTTGTTATTTAAGCTCTGCCATTAACTATTTTTTTAGTTTGAAAAAAGTGCCTTCATTCTGATTAGAAATGCTCATTACGGAGCTGTAAAAAAGAATTCAATGCAGATAACTGAATTTAATTACACGTTTTCTCTATAATAATATTCAAACAATTGCATAGTTTAGTAAAGTACTTGGAATATCCAGTACCGTTCAGTTTACTCGAATCAAAGAGAGAGAAGGAAGAAACAGAGGAAGTGGGATGAATACAAGATTATACCAAGAAAAATATCTACTAAGTATCAGGAATCGGCATTACAAAGTAAAAAGTACAATATTATACATATGCGTAGTCTGTAGTTTTTAATGTATAACTCTGTTGTAAGAAGCTACAGAGAACGCAGTTTGAATTCAATGAAGTTGGAGAATGGAGAAGGTAAAGTTTGGAGCGTCGAATGTAGAGTGTAGAGCCTTTTATAAAATAATACGATCATGATTATATGAAAGCACGGAGCAATCGGCCTCCGTTTGAAGTGCAGCTCACAAAGAGAACGTGTAGTCAATAGATCATGAATGCACAAGGAAATTTCAAAGGTGGATGTGGATATCTAAGAGAGTGAATGAGGAAAGGAAAATGGGAAAAGAAGAACAAGTTTACGTATATTTATTATGTGAATGCCATATGCCTCATGCTTTATGCCCCTTGTGCTCCTCATGCCAATCCCAATGCTTTTGCTTTTGCTTTTCTTTCTTTTCTTTGTGTGAAAGTCAGCATGTGAAATAATATCAAGTGGAGTTAAAAAAAAAGAAAGAGGGGAAGAATAGAAAAGATCGCTTTTACCTTTCATCTCGGCTATTTCTAATTCTATTTTCCACGCCGCTCAACTCACCTGTCTCTTTTATGTATTGCACAGCCAATAGCCATACTTGTACAAAAGAGCGGAATGTGGAATATGGAATAAGGAATAAGGAATAAGGAAAAGACAAAGTTCACCATTCACCAGTCTACAATCTATAATTTGCTTTGACTACGCATAATATCGTACAAAGATGTAGAATGTAGAAGCATATCTCATTCACTACATTTGTATCAAGAACCAGGGATGTTGTGCATGGAGTTTCATATTACATAAAAATATCATGTGTTACATATATTTTGGTTCCGTATCTACCTATTCTGTCTATTTCTTACGTCTTCAGTCTGAGCACACACACAATGCACACGGTATAATAAATACTGTACTAGTTGATACTTGATACTTGATATTTCATACTCGATATTCGATAGTTGGTACAAGTGTATTAAGTATACAGTACTATATTATAGTTTTTAGATATCTTTTCTCCTCCTCAGTACTTTTTTACGCATCCCTTTGGCAGGCTAAAAACCGTAAACAATTCAACTCGCCCCGTGCCTTTTCATATTACATGTACAATGTACGGTGTACAAGGTACAATGTGCGTACATAACTTATCATAACATGTATTCATGATTCGTGATAAACATCAAACAGTTGGAAATATGTGAAGCAAAAAATCATATCACATTCAGAATCCCAGAATAAATGTGTGCAAAGTTTTCCTCATACATACACACACACACAAACACATAATCAATACAAATACAAAATTCAGTACGAAACATGTGTATATAATATACATTTTTGTTCTTTCCTTTGGTTGTCCGCTTGATCGCGAGGGGGAATTCCAAAGTAAAATGTAAATGCTATGGAATATGGAATTCATTTCTTTTCTTAAAGTAAGAATAAAGTATGTACAATGTACAATGTACATACCTGCATAATACATGGTGCATACTTCATACTTCATACTTGTTCACTGTAGGACATGCCGTTTCCTCCAAATTGATTTCAACTTTGCTCTGCACAGTGTTTTTTACCTTAAAATAACATTTGTTGATATTTTCAATGGTCGATGGGTGTTTTAATGCTTGAATTGATCTTATTCCTCATCGTCATGTTACATTATGTATTATGATGTATTGTACATAGTATGAACCTTTTATGAGCAACATAATATACATTATACATTATGCATTATGCACACTGTGATAAAAAGTGCGTTTTTCTTTTCCCTTTGTTCACTTTCTCTTTCCGGATCATGAGTTTCCAAATGGATATTCAATATTCAATAGCCTTCAAACAATTTTCCCCTTTGTACGCACATTGAGCATTTCAGTAGTTCATCATATGGATTGTGTACTACACACTACACACTACACATACCCGTATGATTATGTCACTTCATTTCAAAGTTGAGCTGAAGTAAAGTCCATGATACAGTTTACTTTATATTATGTACATCTACATTCTACATTCTACATTCTACAACAAATATACGTATATTTCAAAGACACTTTGATCATTGTGAAGGCTGAGATGATGATACTAATAAGACAGGGAGGTTATAGATATGTTTGCGTTTCTCTTGTGTTAGTTGTGTTAGAGCAGACAATGCAAAAATGAGATGAAACAACTTTCTCTTTCTTTCCGCCTTGAAGGTGTGAAATTATAAATGTCTTTGTTAGTTATTCTTTTTATGTACCATGTGTATACCTTGTCAATTGTCACGAAATGGGATACTTGCCTTCTTATTAAAAAGAGCCATGTTTGCCTACAGCAATTTAGATTATAAATAAATTTAGTTCTTATTCATGTCCATGTCATCTTAATGTTTGACAGTAGAAGTTTAGCTTAATGCTCAATAATCAATAGATACTGAATACAGAATGCGTAGTCTATAAAGAATGAGAAAGAGATACTAAAAAATAAAGAAAATTTGTCAAAGCAATCGGCAGTATGAAAGAGAAAATACTAAACGGGCTTCAATTTATTCAGCTTCATCCCTTATTTAATTAAAGTGTATAATTTACATTTCAGTTTGATATCATCACAAGGCTTAGTATTTGAAGTAAAATAAAGAGTAAAGAGTTATAACTCAAAATTTCAATAATTGAACAGGTACTTTCTATCTTATTGTATTTTTAAGGAGAAAAATATCAAAGTTATTAAATGTTTAAAAGTAGTGGATACATTTTGTGGACAGTTTTTTAAAAATATAATGTATAAATGATAGAGTAAAAATTACAAATTACAAATACTTTTAGAGTTTAGAAAAAGTATCATCAAAAGTACTAAATAGCGATGGGATTTAGATAAAATGAGCCAGTATAATAGTAAGAGTTGCAAAAAAACGAACTGTATGAAATTCGAGTACAAATGACTGGTTTTGGTAGTAGTAAAATGGAGGGGCATTGCATGTTCTCCCGGTACAGGCACAAATAGTGCCATTTTTCAAAATGTACTCCAGTCCTCCTGCATCGTAATGTTTTTCACTAGGACTGACGATACATTCATCAGAGTTTTCTTCTCCACTCCCGCATTTTCGAATAGTCACTGCATAACCACCCTCTTGTTCTGTACCACTGATGGTCAGACATTTTGTTAAATTTTTCCCATATACTGTACAAGAAACGGCAGGGCATATGATAGCCACATCGTTGACAATGACACACACATGACAAACTAAAAACAACAAACAGAGTATTTCATATTTTTATTTATAAATTGAATTCATTTTGAATAGTGGTACATTTTCCATTTTTACATTTTACAGGCATTACTTGTTTTTTTGTTTTTTGTTTTATGTTGCGTTTTGTACTTGAAGAAATTTTAAAGTTGTGAGGTTACCAGGATCGCTCTCTTGGAAATGTTGAAGAGAAGTTGTTGGTATGTTCCATGGTTCATGTACTTCATCATTACAAGTTTCACTTCGACAGAAACAAATTCGGACTTGAGTCAAGTTGAACTGGTAGGACTGGATGATGGTCGTCCCTGTTGTAGATTCATTGCTATTAATAATTCCATTGTTAATGTAGTTATAAGTTTCAGCTTCAGCTTCAGGTTTACCCAGTACAAACTCATATGTCATGGGATATCCTTGTTCACAGTAGAACCCAAAGATATTTTGAGAGCATTGTCTCAGGAGGATTTTCCTAAAGGAATTGGAGGAACTCACAGCACTTATCGTTTCACAAGTCTCAAGTCCATCCTGACTCGTGCAGTTTTCCACTGTCGTTGGATTATTCAGACAATCATATGTTTCAGGGTTTTCCTCGTCATAAAAACACTTGTAGCAACTTAAACCTAAAATAGGATCAAATATAAAATATGTCATCAATACAAAATCTCACTGTTAAACCTTCCTTTCTTTTTTGCACTTGTGACAAAAATAAAAACAAGAGCAAAGTGAATTCGTACAGCTTTTAACTTTACTGATCCTTTACTTACTTTTTGTATCATAATAATATACTACTTTTCAAAAGTGTATTTACTTTTACTTTTTACTTTTTAAAACTTACTCTGAGATGGATGAACATAAGACTGAAAAATTAATAGAGAGACAAATGCATTGAGAATCCGAGTCGACATTTGTTATTTGTTAAGCTTTTCAAAATCTCTTCCTATTTTTTGCTTGCTTGTATTTTATATAGTATTACAATTTTCGCTTTTTCACTTTAGTAGCTTGTTTGTGTTTACTTGTGAACGTTGTGTATTTTACACTAGCTTTAAAAAAGTTAATTACTATGGTAAAAATTGAGAGAGTGTCAGTATTTAAAACAATTTATCTACTGAATTCAAAATTCAAAATGTACAATGATTTTTTCAAATTTTTTCAGCTGTTTCTCCTTCCGACTATCCTTGGATATCATTCGGCCTTTCTGTAGCAATCGGAGGAAGTACTGTGTTCATGTGTGTGGGTGCTGTTGTGATTGCCCGAGCTATTCATTTCCGATCTCGACGGATGAAGCGAGAGTCCAAGAAACGTCAACAACAACAGCAGCAACAAGATGAGAGTAATGGGAAGAATACGGTCGGGAACACGATGATTCACGAACGAAACTTGGAACTTAAGGATGGAATTACATCCGATGACAAAGATCCCGACATTATCCCGTCCAATATAGGTAAAACATGTTTAAATCCTAATTCATTCCTCATATATCATACGTCATACATAAATTCTATTGGTCAGTATAAGGTATAAGATATTAAGATATATCCATTTTCAATCAGTTGAATTTACCTTGAAAAATAATTACATGTCCTGAACTCTGTTTGCTTTAGGTGGAGATTCGCATATTCAACAGCACCAACTTCAGTACCATCACCATCAACATCAGAATCAAAATCAACACCAGCACCAAAACCAGCACCACCACCAACATCATCATCACCAACAACTCCCTCCTTTACAAAATAACATGTCGGGTCAAACCCCGTCAATCCAATCCAATTTATCCTCAACTAGTATGCTTCTCAACAGCAATGTGATGGGAGATGGAAGAGTTGGTCGATACGGGGGACATCCTGCCACCTCGCCAACTTGCTGTCTTCAACCTCAATCTAATGTAAGCTTTTATATATCCATCCATCCAGTTTATATACACTATAATACTAATAATAATAATAATAATAGCAATAATACTAGACTCATAATGTATTCAGACATGGGTTCGAAAAGTAAAAAAATAGGTCATTCTCCTTCTCCTGCTCCTATTTTATTACTGTACACAAGTATAGAATCTTTTCCCCATCATCTTCTCATCTTCTTGATTTTGATTTTGATATTGATCTTGATCTCAAAGGATTCATCGATTCAATTTTTTCCAGGAGAGTATAAAAACTGTCACAGATTGCAGTCATTTTCCTCTTTTATTATAGACTTTGGCACTCACTGCATTAAAATGACATGACTTTAAACAGGAAAATAGATGGATGGAGAATGGATATGGAACGTAAAATTAAAGAGGTGGGGAAAAAGAAGGTCTAAGCTGAGATTAGGAAACAATAAAGTCTAGGATGCATATAGATGTACAGAATGTACTTGTACATTGTACATTGTACATATATAAAATATACCTTGAATTGAATGGAGAAAAGCCTCATGTTAATCTATGGAATAGAATTCAGAATACTGAATACAACCTTTCTTATGTATTAGATATGCAGAGGTTGTCAAGACTTAAGTAGGTCTGTAGAAGTAGCGATATACTATCAAAATTATGCATGTTTCTCCGTTTTGTACAAGTAGTGTGCTAGAGAGTGTGAGAAGAAAGAGAAAGAAAAGAAAAACTGAAAGGAAGAGGGAGAAAAGTAGACAAGGAAAATGCTAATCATGCGGATGATGGTGAGAATAATGATTTACATGGAAGAGACAGCTGAAGCAATTTAAAAGATTGGCTTTTCATGATGGATCTTTGGCATCACATAATACAAGTATAAGAGTGATGATGTAATGGGATGTGATATGATATGATACGATATGATGTGGTGTGATAAGATATGACATGACGATCCTCAATCCTCAATCCAATCTGAAAAAGAAAAGAAATAAGGCACTAGATAAAAAGTAAAAACTGAGTCAGCTAACAAACAACTAACATGTATAATGTATACACAATGCACTCCAAGCAAAATGCAATCCAAGTTGAACCTTATCTTTTCCTCCCGTCATTCCATCATCCTTTCTCTTACCAATGTTTTCTTACATACAAAATTTTCCTCACAGCTGTATACTTTCTACATAAGCACATATACATGTGTACAGTTTACACTGTACATTATACAAAATACAGTGTGCAATCTACATGCATCAAGCTGGAACTAACTACGAAATAAGTTAGACGTTAAGACTGCATGTTGATTTTAATGTCATTGGGTATTAACCTCCTTTTCAACTAGTACATAGTACATAGTTATTTGAATAATTTTAAATCCCTATCCAAAATGCAATCTAACGTACCCCAGTCACTGTTGTATAATAAAATATAAAATATACAAAACCTTATACATTATACATGGTTGAGTCTCTTATCAAAAATTAATTATTACTGATCAATGATCAATGCTGTTACATTATGACATTGGCAAAATGTGTAAAGTGTAAAGTGTAAAATAACATGATCATGATGTGGTTACATAAAACCGGCTCTATTTAAACTATCGATTTTGAAAGGATGTGCAAGGAAAGTATAAGGCTGGATTTTGGATTTCAGAGGCTGCAATGAATTTCGGTGGGTGAACTGTAATTTGTACATAAACACCCTGGAAATTTCTTGCACCCTCTACACTCTACACTTTACACTCTATAGTCTACAACAGCAATAACCATAATAATAAACTAATAGGTTACAGATAATATTCATCGCCCTGCTTTCCTCTTACTATTTATATTATTTACCACAACTGATATCGATATCGATATCATTAAACAGTAACTAGTAAATAGTAACAGTACGAACGCCACTGGAGTTAAATGGGTGTGAATTGTGAACTGTAAATTGAGAATTGAGATTGAAATGGTCTACCGTAATCGTAATTGAATATATAGAATATCTAGTGATATAATATAATATATGTGATGTATTATACATGCTGTGTTGACGATTAATAGTTGTACAATACTTTATCTTTAATATTATTGTAGAATCTAGATGCTCCGCATATATAGCATCTCATTCCCATGATTATTATTGAATTAGGATTAGAGATAAAATAACTATAAATGCTGCTTAAATAGCTAAACTATCTAAATTCCTAACTATTGATGAAATGAATTAAATACTAATTTAAT
>JABASP010004240.1:0-10806 GCA_019776565.1 Sminthurinus signatus
TAGGTAAGTGTAAATCCACGAGATGACGATATATAAATGAAATGTAGAAAAAACTTTTATACCTAGATTTATGATCAAAATAATGTTATTTTATTTCTTAATTTAGTTTTTAATCATTGCTCATTGTTTTATGTCTATTTACCTATAGGGAAGGAACGCGTCTTCTTTACAATCGCTGAAGCTATCAATACAAAAGTGTACTGTGAATCGGACAAACGTAAAATTATAAATGCTCTTGAGAATTCATACTTTAAAAATTTACTGGACACAAATGAATCAAAATGTAAAGTCCATGTAGTATCAATGAACAAATTGAATCCTCAGGTATGAAAAGTTATAATGATATTGTTTTATTGGATTACGCTAATGTAATGATGATTTCTTAATTTTATTTGTTTAAAAAAGTAAAATGGTTAATGAAGTTTTTGATTGTTGATTGTTCAACTTTTATTTTATATTTCAGGCATTATCTCAATACCTAGCACAACGAAGTAAGACTTATTCCAATATTTTTGCAATTAAACCGACTGGTTGGGAATTTTCCAAAGGTCCAGGAAAAAGTGCTATAGGCTCAAATATCAAGTCACATTTAAATGATACTGTTACAATCATGGGTAAATCAAAAATATGGAACATTATAGATTATATTACAAATATGTTGCTGTTCTTATATCAGGATGATATATAGCAATAAATGCTATACATATGGGTTTTCTGTAGCACAGTTCTGACTTGTATAATATTTTGATGTCTGATAAATTCTTTTTCAACTTTGTGTGTAGGTATTCCGTATTCAGAACATTCCAGTTTTTCGGAATTAAAAAGTAATCAGAACAATAATATCATTATTTAGTATTTCTAAATTAACGTGCAAGTATATACAACCAAATTTGACATAATATATAATATATGCTCAATCTAAAGTGTAAATTATAAACTAGTATTATTTCTATTTATATAATTTTGCAATACAAACCAGATTTTGTAGTGAATGTCAAACCAAGACGAGTACAACCTACAGTCGGTGTTGGAAATACTTCAAAGCGGACTACTATGATGGATTATATAGGCACGTGGTTGTCTTCTGCTTAATATTTATCTCATCTTTTTCTGAACATTCTACTTGTGAATATGATGTACAATTCATTCGGAGTCTTGTACCTTTGTCTTTAAATATGAAATATTTGTTCGCGTTTGACCGGTATGTTTTAGTATTTATTTTTTACATACCATTTCTCATTTCTAACGCATCTCAATATAATATTGAAATAGAATACTTAAATCTTAACATATTATATTTATACCGATATCAGTTTTATGTAATACATGGACAAACTGAAAAAGTCTGTGATTTTAAGGGTGACTTGTAAAACATATAATATAATAATTATATATTATCTGTAACATTTATAATTTTATTTATTACAAGTTTAAAATAAATAAATACAAAGTGCGTTCTTTGAAATTGAATGCAGAAGTATATTTAAGGAGTAATAATAATTCAAAAGAATCGTAATCATGTATCATATGTAGTGCATGAACGTACAAGAGATGCATATAATAGTATACTGTTTAAAATTTTAATAAGGATGAGGATAGTCTGATAACACAGGTCTGATCTGATAGAGAAAGTTACGATTTAGAATTATTTACAGTATATTATAATGATATAGAAATTGCTACCTAAGGCAAAATATTACGTGTGCTTTGTGTATAATATGCATGCTGCAAGCGGTACAAACAGAAAACACTGAGAGTTTTCTATTTAGAGATTTTCCTCGTTTCCTATTTATTTATTTATTTTTTTGAGGAATTTAATTACTTTTATTCTTTAAATTGAACATGTTTGCACGTCTTTTTTTAATTAGCATTAAATATTCTTCAATAGGCTCCTTTTTTTTTCTTTTTCTTTTATTCTTATTTTAAATGTAATCAGAAATCAAAATGCTATTATTATTCTCAAAGCTCAGTAGCAAAACAAAAGTTTTTTTTTCACACTACAATAATTATTATTATTATTCATTTGAGTGAATTTAAATACATAACTATCTCTATTCTATTTTCTGTATTAAATATACCATAGTGTTTATACTACTACTTCATTTTTACAATAGTAAAAATTCGTAGGTATTGTAAAATGATGAGAGAGAATTCGCACACGAGATACATTTTATTATTTACGTAGAGCCTTTGTCAATGTATTATATATACAAAATATAAAATACAAATACAGGTGTATGAGGTATTCCCCTTGAATTCGCATAAATCAGCAGCTCGGCAGTCAACAGAGTGCAAAAACAAAAAAAAAACAGCTTTGAAACTTATATAGAACGTAGAATGGGATGCAAAAGTATGTACATTATTATATAGTAGATAGTAACAAGTAGGAAAATTCTTATAGGATTGTTATAGTATCGTCTGGATGAACAATTTACCCTTATAATGCATATAACCTCTATGTATAATATAGTATATATATACATTATACATAATATTGTATACTTTGTCCTTACACAATGAGAATATGTATATATATAGTAGCAAGAAGAACTAGCTAGATAGGTATAATATAGATATTATGAATGTGTGTAGTAAAATATTATAGAATACTGCAGTTTGGGTGCATACTTGCATGTATATAAGCAATACGTACATATATGTACATCATATATAATATGCTATGGTGCAAAAAAGGGTTATTCTACTTATATATATTATATACATGCCCCTTCATCATCTGAGATTTTTCCCCTTTTTTGCTACTCAAAATTAAATAGTCAGTTCAGTAGTGTAGTGTGGAAATAAATTGAAGCCACTAATTGTATATACACAAGTGTATTTTCTATACTTTACTATTTACTACGTACTATATTCTATATATATGTTACGTTACGTTACGTTAGATATACATCATACATAACATATATACGGTTGTAGTATGTAGTATGTACACATACCAAAATATTATTGTTGTTATTCCTTCTCACTCACACTCTCTCACACTCACAGTCAATTTCTTTCCCTGTGTCTTTTGCCTTTTGCATTTCTTTTTCCTTGTGTTTTGAAGCATACATTATAACTTTTAACATGTTATATTGTACGGCCATAGAATATACACACAAAGGGCTATTGATAATACAATAGATAGATAGATAGATAGATATACAGAATTAGAGAAGGGAAGAGAGATTTATTATTACTATTGAAGACCTAGAATTTTCGTATGGTTACTTTATGTGATAAAGACCTACTTTCTCCTCTTTTCAAACTTATATAGTAATATTATTTTATTAGATAGTTAGATATTAGACCGTATGTACATACGTCATATAATATATATTTTATATTTTAGTTAAAGCTTTAAACTGTACACCATATATAATATATACTTACTTAACTTTCGAGAAGTATACATAATATAATTCGTATTCGTATCATACACACTATATTATATTTTATACATTATACAGTATACAGTGTACACATGCAGAAAGAGATAAAGATGAAGTAGTAGTATAATAGTAGTAGTATTCCCCATAGTCAACCACATTTATTACAATCTGCAATTTACGACGACTTTCTTAGATTATCATATCACTCAGTGTTTCTTCAGTTCAATTACACTAATGTGAATATATATCTATACGAAAGAGAAGAAGGAGTATGGTGTCTAGTTAATGTCATCGTCTTCGTCAATCGTCGTTCTTCGTTTTGGTTGTCCTCAGGAATTCATCACATGATGATCAAGTGATGTGATCTCCTGTGTCATAAGAAGTATTATATATATTATAAATTATAATATAAATGAGTATTGGATTTATTATTAACTCTAACAACTTATCACATTTAATTATCATCTCAGTAATTCCCTATTCTCAATGTTAATGTACGTGGAAGTGTACGTGTGCTGAGCTTGGAAGTTAAAAGTTGTAAGCAGAAAATCAGAATAATAATTATTATTGTTAATAATAATTTGTCAATCTGGGAAGAAGAAAGGAACAGAGAGAGAGAGAAAAACTTTCCAATGGATTCAACTGGTAAGATCAAAGATTTAACTATACACATACAAAATACAATACATTTTCTATTCAAAATTCAAATAAGAGTGATTTAATTTAATTTTGTTGCAGTTATACAAAATAATATATTTTGTTTTCATACAATAGTTCAAAGTATCAGTATCCAGTATTTCAATATTGTCAATTTTTTTTTGTCCTTTTTTGGAAATGACATAATGGGAATTTTTTTTATTTTTTCTTAGAAGTATTAGTTTAGGAAGGTTTTAAAACAAGAAAATCATCTTTACTTTTGAAGTCATGTATAATACAAAATACATGGGATACAATATGAGTCATTCTACTAGTATTTTATTTTTTGTTTCGTTTGTCAATACCCTAAGCTAACCTTTTTTTTTAATCTCTGTGTACGTATTATCAGTATTTGGGTGAAACATGTATATTATATAAACAATGAAACTACGTAGGTAGTTTTTTCAAAAAAAAGAAAGAAGGAATTTGGAAATATACAGTGTCATATTATTTAGCTTTATAAATGTACACCTCTGTATAAAAATTTAAGAATCTATTTTTATACATTTATGTACGAGAAGTAGAATGCACCATGAACCATGAGTCATGTAATTCATAATATTTTATGGATTTTATATTGTGTATTTTATTATTATTACCACGTTTTGTTGTTATCAATGTATGTATTGATTGTACAATATGATTGACGATTGAGTACTGGCTACTGCTAACTGTTACTGTCATGTATGTGTAAAATGTGTGTTGTTGAAATAGTTTGGAGTAATATAATGTGTCGTTTGTTTGTTTATGTATTTATTTGTTTACTCTAGGCCTAATGACATTCTACACACTACTCTATATACGTCCAGCAGTTTGAAGTTAATACTCTCTTTCGTGTGGTTCAATTGACTTGAATTGAATGAAGACTCAACAACAATCAATAAATAATAACATACCAAAAGTCAAAGTATAAATATACATATTCATATATGCAGTCATTTGCATTCCAAGTGTGAACGGAAGGAAATCAGAAAAATAACAATAATAAAAAAAAACCTACATTGTTCAAGTGCAAGTTTTTGGATTTTGAGAAAGGATTCTACTTATAAAGACCCATGAAGAATATAAAAAATAATAATAGTTGAGTGAAAAAAAAGTGTTGATTGTCTAGACGAGAAATCCTATCCTATATAAATCTTCCATAATAAATATGCTCCACTTCCAGTACCAGCACATACGTAAAACTGTATCTATCTATGTATAGATATTTATAAAAGTAATAGTTCCAACAAAAATTCTTTCAACAGCACATCAATACTTTAACAGCCACTCATTCGTTCATTCATTGAGTCAATGGTATGACGTTCCTGCCTACGTAATACTTTTATGGAGCTGTTGAAATAATAATAACATTGGTCAAAAATATTTAATTCATCGTCGATTGGGAACTTCCGATTCATTCACTCCATTCATTCATTCATCAACTCACATGTGGAAGAGTCAAAGATAATCTTGATCCTAAAGACTTTAACCAGAAAAAAAGTACCAGGTTATACTACATAATTACACTTCAGTATTATTCAAAGTAATCACTTCCAAAAGGGTCAAAGTATTACTTATGTTACTTTTGTATTCCTGTGCAAGCCTAAACAAACTTTCGATATAAAATACGATATTCGTGTCAACAAAACATTGTGATTAGTGATTTTATAAATATATATTTCGTGTGTACATTATATATTCTACATTCTTCTATATAATATATGTATATATTTATCATTCCCAACTCCGAAAACCCACATAATATTTACAGCTTTATATAAATTTACATGCCAAAAAAAGATACGTAATAGTGTCAAATTTCATCTCTCTACAAATTATTCAACTCAAGCGGAATACGGAAAATATATATCATTACACACTACACACAAAAGGAACTTCTGCTTCCTGCATTTCAAAAAATTATCATCTGTCATCATCAAAGTGTCTGTGTATCATTAACCTCATAAAAGCTCTTTTTTTACAGTGAATTTTCTGTTCTCTCAAACACATGTTCTCTTTATATACATTTTTTTTTCATGTGACGAGTAACAAGTAAACTAACTGAATACTAAACAAGTGATAGACTCCACTTGACTGAACTAAACTAAAATCACTAAATTGATTGTCATTGTCAAATCGGTCAGATTTTGGATACAAACAAGGAAATAAATACAAGAGAGAGAGAGAGAGAGAGAAAGATAAACATTTTAATAATCATTGTGATAACACACATTTACTGTATAAATTTGAACAAAATTGATTATACACTTTACACAGTAACCTGCTTTACAGTGTTTGTGTATTTTTTTAACGTTAATATTATTGAAGTTACCAGTAGATAGTAGTATTTTGATTGGGTTTTGGCACTGTAATGCTCATACGCAAAAGATTGTATTGAATTTCTAAGAATTTGTTGTTTATTTAAAAAAAAATAAACAGTCTACTTTTACATTGAACTGCTCACTTGTAAAAACAAAAACTATTCAAAGTCTAAATCTTTCTCACTTTTATCCTTTGTTTTATATGTATGACGGATGATTCAATGATCTGAAATTGAACTCAAGTCTTCCAAACGTATACGTAAACTATTGTAATATCTACATTAAATAATAATCACAAGAAAGCTTCAAAAACAATAATAATAATAATTATTATTGGTGCTCACTTTCACTTCTACATAATAGTATGATGAATGATAAATAAATAAATAAATGATAATTTGAAACTTTTGGAACTTTATAAACACGGCCAAAAAAAATAATAAAACAAGAAAATTAATTGGATAACCGATTCAATCAACGAAAATACTCTTAAAAAATCGTCATTCCATACTCCGTATACAATTATCTATATTTAGTATAAAAATAAATTATGGTTATGGCAGAAGGTGCTGACAAGGAGAAAGACAATAGAGAACAAGAACAGCAAATCACTGAACAATCTAGTTGCTGTTCCAGTATTTCACCTGCCAAAATGGATAATAAAGGTAGTACTGAGGATATAATTGAAAATGTCATCATTTCTACATCTTCATCACCAATGGATTTTACTCGTGAAAAATCCAAAACTCCTCCGCCAAGTCTCAAGAGCTCTAAAACACTAAACAATGAAACTGAAAATAATAATAACAATAATAACCTAAGCCAAATAAACAGTATTAAAAGTAAAGATAATGGCGATAGTGAGAATCATTCTATAATTTGTAATGGAGAAATAGTTGAAAACGGCGTTGTTGATAGTGATGACTCTCGTCGTCATGTTAAAAGTAGTAGTCTTCCTCATGGTGTCAAACTTTGTACAGAAGCCTCATCTTCAACTACTCTTCATAGTAATAATCATGAGGATCCCAGTGGTAGTAGTAAATTAGAGGTCAATGGTGAAATTAATGTTAATGGTGAGAATGGGAAGGATAAGTGGGCTTGTCTGGAGGAAGAATTACGAAAAGCTCACTCAGAATTGAAGAAAAGAGATGCAGAAGTTGAAGAACTCAAAGGAATTCGTCAACAAGTTGAAGGGGAACTTGAAGATTTAACTGCTTCTTTATTTGAAGTAAGTAATTTCCTCTTTTAATCACATTTATGTATACTTTTTGTACTTTTTCTTCCCAACTAATTTTAGATAATTATTGGAGTATATTTTTTCAAAACGACATAATACATTATTATACTACTTGCATTTGTATTTGTTTATTTGTTTACATCATAGTATTTGTACAAGGAATTCAAAATATAAAAATATTAAGTAGACATTATAGTAATTATTATTATTATTATTAGTATATTTACAATATTTTTAATTACGTCAGCTCCTCCGCGTCTCATTTACTTACTTTGTTTTGAGTTTTTAGTTTTGAATTATGCATACCATGCATTCACAATAATTATGTCATAATGCATTAATTAGGATTTATGATGATATAATACACATGTAGCATGTGTAACTTATAACTTATGACGTATATAGTACAAAATACAAAAGTTGTAAATAGTGTAAAGTGTAGTATACTGGTTCAAAGTTTAAGGTCAAATTAATGTAGGTGATGATTGTTTTTAATTTTTAAAGAAAATGACAAGATATTAATGCTAACGATTTTTTACTTGTTTGTTATTCTGTATTATAAATAGGAAGCTCACAAAATGGTGAATCAAGCCAAGACGAAGGAAGTTGCATCTGAGAAAAGTCTGAAAGAAGCAAAAATGCAATTGGATGGACTACAAGCTGAAGTAGCTGCATTGAAAACTCTTTTGATCACATCAACTCCTTCCAGACCAAACTTATCCGGGGTCAATGGTGGAAATGGAATCTCAATATTTAAGAAACAACATAAACGATGTCCTTCACACAATCACCTTCAATACGGTCGTAGAGAAGATGATGAAACAGACGGCAAAGAGTAAGTTTTATATATATCTGTTTCTTTTATCTGTTTTATCTATACAAATTTAAGTATAGGAATGAGTACACAGTGTACAGTGTACAACTTTTGCACTTTTCTCATGTATATTTACCATTTTTACGATTCACTAGTATCTAGTATGTGTGTTTGGAGGATGTAGAAACTTTTTCTCGGGAAATTTGTCTTATCTATACATTATGTATTATGTATATGTTTATGCTATATGTATATTCTTACTTCTTACAATCGTCATGTTTCATAATGAGAGACACACCAGAAACAACACGTAGATGCTACAAGGAAAACAGTCACTATAATGATTTTTTCCAAAATATTATGTACATGAAAAACAAGAAAAGTAACTGGAAAAACGTTGAACACGACGTGTATTGTAATTTGTAATGCAGTGTGATAATTTATCTGCGAATGATTTTTTGTATTAGGGATTACAATTATTATTATTATTAGTAGTAGTACTATTCGATATTCAATACTTGATTTCTGCTTTCTACTCGTACTTTAGCTTGTTTCAGCTGTATGTAGATTCAATTTCTTAGTCATCTCCTGTTTCAACTGGTAAACAGGATTAGTTCAATGCAATGTATTTCTATGGAAGGTTCAGATTCCGATTATGAATTCATTGTAGAAAATATAGAATATCATTATGCATTATTCTATTAGCAGTGTTTGTTTTTTCAATCATAGATTTTTAGACTGTGAAATGTGTGTATCCAGTTTCTTGTAATATTTTAGGGACTAGGCTTACAATATGCTCCTTCACGTGGTAGTTGTTAAAAATTAAAAGAGAAGGAATTCATGAGTGTTCATTACTAAATCTGTCATAATTTTTTTTAGCACTTGGCAAAACTATGAACAATAATGAGAGATGTAAAAAAAAATATTTGCAATCATCTGTGCACATGTATTATTATTTATGATGTGTATTGTATGTTTTGAATACATATTTAGATTTTAGGATATTCCATCCTTCTGTTTTCTGTTCTATGAACTATGTACAATAAAATATAAACTGAAGGGCCAGAATGGCAATCAGCAATCAGGACTATTCTTGGGTATACCAATTATCCATACGTTGAATGTCGTAAATTGTAAATAGCAGCAGACGATACAAAGGGATGCAAACAAACACAGAAATATATATTATATATTTCTAATCTTTGTGTGTATACTGTATACATATGTAAAGATACGTACATAATGTTTTTTATTACATCTTTGCACTGTACATCGAGTTTCGAGTTCATTATCATCTTCAACAACAACAATATCAGCAGAAGTATTCAAGCAGGAATATACAGATAATATATTATGGTGTAGATGGGAAATAATAAAAAAAACCTATGGATAAGATGGACTGGATACTACATAGATACTAGAATACTGGATAGGATTGGATGTTAGACGTCTACCTTCTATTGTTCATTACCATCCGTCTAATGTCTAAAATACATCAAGGTTAGACTAGAACGTGACCAACGCTTTTAAAAATGAAATGATTCTTCTTCATAGAGATTCATAACCTGTTGTTGTCTTTTATGAGCTTCTCTTTTTTCCTTTTTTTCTGTTCTTCGTACAATAATACACTATAAAATATAATATACAATACACAGTATACGGTGCAATGCAAAATGCAATATTCTATAATAAGTAAGTACAGCATCAGTGTTTTTTTTAGTATTCATGATTCATGTTTATCTGTATCCTCGAAATTCTGCTTGGTTTGCATGTATGCACTATGAATTATTATTCATAAGCAAACACATACTACATATATATACTATACATTCGCTTAAATGCCAACAGCATACATCCAAAGTTATAGAGCTTCAATTTATTTCCCTATCGTTTAAATACAGAAGTACTAGATAGACTATGGGCTATAATATTTCCTATTCATAATATTTTTCTCTTTGTTCTCCATTCTTCATGTCATTTTGTGCATAAGTAAAAAGCACATATAATATATTATACACATGCATGCAGATACGCTCTACATTTTACATTCTACATGGTCAAAGTCATGAACATTTTTTAAATGCTTTATTCATTCTACAATTCTACAACACCAGTAATAACATTGTATAATTTTGTAAATATAGATGCTGTCAATTTTAAGCCAAAAATAAACGGTAGAGAGACTTATTTTATAGTTATTAAATATAGAGGCTAGATGCGTTTGGATTTGGGATTTTCATTCATATAAAGTTGGTAGGAATCAAGGCAAAGTATGATAATGTCCAGAAACTGAACTGCCAAAAAGTAACCTCTGCATTATGTATATACATCATAAATAATATTTAAAAGTTAGAAGCACATACA
>JABASP010004241.1:0-10804 GCA_019776565.1 Sminthurinus signatus
AAGAGTCCTTTTTTTTCTTTTAGAAAGTGTATAGTGCCCAGTTTTGGTTATGGATATGTATATATATATATATAATATGCAAAAGTCTTATATGTCCATTTGAAGTTTACCTTTTATATATTTTTATTTATATATTCTATTGAAGAAAAAAACACACACACATATTGATTATATACATGAATACCTACGCATTTGTATGTGTAGAGATTTTGTTATTATACTTACATAGTGCTAATATATAGTACTAATAACAATGATGATTACTAATAATTCCGTTCATTCACACCACACATATTATAGTCTTTTCATCCGTTTCCATACGTAGTTCATGTTCTTATTACTTATTGCCATGTATAACTATTGTAATGTTCTTCTTCTTCTTCGTCTTGTTCTTTTCCAAATGTGTCTTACATCTTGTGTTTCTTAAAGTTATAAAGTCATATAGGTATCTATTATTGTAAACATACAACTGTCTATCTATCTACCTTACTCTGTATGTAGTGTAGGATACATAAATGTCTATATATGTTTTGTACACTCCTACTACAATGATTATTATTACAACCACGCTTATTATGCAGTGGACGAGAGAGACATAGGGACTACAAGAAAATTTGAAGAAGAGTAAGCATTGTTTAAAATTACAGGTAAATCACAGGTGCATGAGAGAGGGATAGTAAATAGGGAAATAGGCAATAGTATACTCCATTCAGAGAGAGGAGTGTTTTTTGGTTGACCTCGAGAAGGAATTTGGCTTGAGGGGCTTCTCTCTCTCTAACTTCTTCTCCATCAAAATCCTATACATTACAATTTTCCTTTTGTACTTAAAACTCTCGGAGATATCCAGAGACATTATTGCTAGTACAAACAATAACTTTCTGTACACTGTTGAGAGCTGTTCAGACAAACATATATACATATACTCTCATACACTCAGAAAGACACACACCAAGAAAGAGAGAGAGAGATACGGGTGGTATTACGTTATTATACAGTCCTGAGATTACACAAAAGTAACAATAGCTAAAAGTTTCCCGTGAATCAAGTCGAATTGTGAATTGTGTAGATTTTCTGTGTGATTTATTTACATTAGAGTAAATTTTTCCAAGTTTTATGAATAGTTAATAGATCTAATAATACAAGTGTAACGTGTAAAATAATACTTATATGAAACTAGCAAAGTGAATAAATAGAAAGGTAAGTACTTGACTACTTTTTTCTTACAATCATTTTGTATATATTATATTATTATTTTTTCCATGAAACGATGTAACAAGTGACCGACGCTCCTGTATATGTGTGTGTACGTACGTATACAAAGTGCTGCATATTTAGTGAGTGCAACAGGATAAAGTTGGTTCAATTGGGGAAAGCAGAGGAGTATGTTTAATATAACATAACATATATCTCAGTGTGTGTGCAAATTATGCATGAAACATGAATAGTGGGCTACTACATATTCTATAATATAGAAACTAAAATATTCTTAACTTTTTCCAGTGCACTTATAATTTCTAAACAAGTTCAAAAATCAAATCGAAACATATAGGTTGTAGGTTGTGTGTGGTATAAACAAAGAATCGAAGAGGATGAAACTCATTTTTATATATACATAATATAATAATATTGAATTGTATCGAATGCTTTGCTTTTTGAAAAAAAAAAAACTGATTTCCTTCAAAAAATAAATGAGGACAAATTCTATTCTTGAGTATTCTATTTAAAAATTTTATCCAAAGTTACAGAGTTTAATATATGTTTTAATTGTGTCACTTAAAGATTGTACTTGTCGATTTATATATATGTTGATCGTATGAAGTGTCCCATAAAAATAATATTTTATGTGTGAGTTGCGAGTAAAACAAATTCTAAGGCGTACATAAAAATCGTACATCTTATGCATACAATAAAGAATAAAATAAATAAAAATTAAGGCGAATTTCTTCCTATTAAGTATATTTACTTATATAGTTGCTGAAAAAAAAATGCAAGTGAGACTCAGACTAAGATTTAAGCAAGGAAAATAGAAACACCTAAAACCTAAAATACCTTTTGGAAGCCCGTGTGCAGTTACGTTTTGAGACTGTAGTAAATAGTAAAAGTTTCCACCTTTCCACATTTCTTACTTTTTTCCAACTTTTTTCTCTTTTCTTTCGTTTTAATTCTAAGATCTAAGAACTCTGTGTACCTCATTAAAATTGAATCTTTGCAACTTTACCTCATCCTTTTCTCTTATTCTTGACCTTGTGTTTCATATAGGGCTTACAAGAAACGACAGATAGCATAGTCAAATTTGTAATAATAATAATAATAGCTAATAGCTATACACATGCACACACCTGTAGTCACGCACCTCATTCATTTATACACATTACACGGACTTATACAGTACTAGTTTTTACTTTTTGAGAAGATATTGTCCAAAATTCTTCATAATAATGTTGTGGAGCATGTAATAAAATTTTTGTAGAGATGAATACTCTTTTTTCTATTTCCTAAAAACGTGAAGAATATGATGAAGTTGAATGTGTAAGTGTACAGTGTACACTGTACACATTTACCATACTTACATATATTCGTGTATGCTACAACCTACAGTATCCAGTATCGTGCAGTCTTTTTTGGTTGAGGCAAAATAATTTGACTTGTTTTCGAGAATATCTTGTTTTCTTTTTTGAAAAGTATGAGTATTGAAGAAAAATGCATACATGTATATGTTGTAATAATATTATTATATTGTGTTATGATATGAAGAACAAGTAGAAGATGCATGTTGAGACTTGAGACATTGCCTTTGTTATGTGTTTTACCCACATCTTAAGTATATGGAATAGGTGAAATATTATATACGTATATACGGTGCAAATAAAAAACGAGTGGGGCTTTAATAAAAAGAAAAACTAGAAACTAGGATATTATTTTTTGCATCAAGAAAGTACATAGTACATACATGTAAGATATACATACGAAATATTATGATAGTACTAGATACCAGATATACCACTAGAATCTAGTTGGATCTCTCAAATCTGAAAGTTTACCATATTATCATTACAGTTTTTGCTGTAAATTTGCCATGTACGCGTAAATATGTCTAGTGTATAGTACATTTAGAAAATAGAAAACGAGTTTGTCGTTTGTCTATTAACAGTGATCAAAGTAAAACCTTGTTGACAGTGTGGTGCATGTTGTACGTTTGTGTACCCTATGAATGTATACATAGTTTTTTTTGGGCCATAAAACTGAAAAATAAGTATTTCAAAATTTAAACGTGTAATTCTTATCTAGGACCTAGGGACAAATATTCAAAGACGTTTCTGACACACTATCAATATGGGGAAAACAACGATAGCAGTTGCAGCGTTATGTGGTGCAATTACAATACTGTTTATAATTTCAACAAGTCAAGCTTGTAATGAAGCTGTTTGTGCATCTATTGGTATGACTTTTTCTTTATTACTTTATTAAGGAACTTTAAAGTCTCTAGAATTCTAGAACTACTAACTAGTGTTATTATATTTTGTAAAATTTATTGACTTGAAAGAATGATGAATAGTTTTTTTTGTAAAAATAAACAACTATAATGTAGATATACTAATATTATTTTACTTTTCAGTTTCAAAATGTACACTTACGCAGTCTTGTAAATGTGAACTGAGAAATTGCTCCTGTTGTAAAGAGTGTTTTGATTGCCTGGCCTATCTGTACACAGAGTGTTGTTCGTGTGTGGGTAAGTTTAATTTTTCTTCATTTTCATAATAATTAATACTGTAGTCTTTATAATATTATGATATTACATGTGACATGAAGGATAATGAGAACATAATATGTATATTATACTAGTATATATAACATATCTCGGTATAATGTAAAAAGATACTTACATAATTCGTAACTAGAATCATAGATGTGATAAAATATGTCATGAAAAGACAGAAGTTAACTACTGGAAATCCCGTTTTAATATATAATAACTTATGCATAGTATAGTTTATGATGATGTATTCTAGGTATTGAATATTAGATATTATTTGTTTTTCATTTTTCATTAACTGATGAAAGTATGTATATATTGTATATTATATACAACACAAATACTGATATATCAAACTTTCACAAAGACATTATTCCATTATAATTATATACTATAGACACTCCAAACTAAAAACAGTAAAAACATAATACCCCATATATCCAAAATATTTCACAACATTCCAAAACATTATCACAGTTAAACCAGTAAACGATTAAATGCAAAGGAAAAGAGAATGCCAATAACCGCATCATTTTACATTCATTCCAATTACTTTGTGTCCCTTGATGATGACATACGTCTTCTTGTCCAGTGGGTGGTGCAGGGGGAGTGACTCCTATGTTCCTGTTGCATTTTTCTTTGTTGCAAACGTATAGTTCAAGTAAATAAGGTATTCCTATTGAGTAGAAAATTAAGGAAAATATCGCTAGTGTTACAGACAATATAGAGAGTACTAGTTACTTTGTAATTTACATTCAATTTTACATTTTTGGAAAGAGAGTTTCTAATTTTTAAATATATTATAGTACTTTTAAAATAGGGATTTACCTTCTCGCCTTTTCATATTTGCCAAATATCTCATCAGACTGAGAATATCAGAATTATAAACATCAAATACTTCCCGTTTTTTTCTTGCTCCTACACTGGATGACTCTGTAGATCCTGTAGTCTCTGCAGACTCCGTAGTATTATTATTTTGTTGTGTAGTGGCATTTGGAACGTCCGGTTTTTTTTGATTTGCACACCCTTGAGCATATCTGTATTCATCAAGTTCATCTTCATCAATGTTGACATCACCTCGAAAGCATAATCCATCACAATATATGAAATCTTCCAATTTTTCATCACACTCAAACGCTGGATGATTTGGAGGTGGATTACCCTGTCTAGATCTTCCAAATGGGCTGGAAAAAATCTATCACAAAAGGAATAACAACATTCAGTTTTTTAAAAAGAAAGTACAACCAAAGTTAATTAGTAATTAGGAACAGACTAGCTTTGTTCATGTTTTTCTGTAGTGATCAGAAAATTCGACTTACTTCCTCTAGTGAGCCGTGACAGTGGCAAAGTATTTCTACAATTTCAAAATTGACATTAAAGTACATTAAAATTGGATTTAAATAGATATGTAGAGCTGAGACTCAAAAACTGAGCATGAAAATGATCGAATAGTGAATGTACTGCCATCAAAGTTTTTAACATAAAACATAAAAAGTTATTGTTTTACTTCCACTTTCTCCGACTTCTGGACCAAGTTGGAAACCAATGAACAGAAGAAACTTGACGGCAAAATTCATCAATATTATTTGAATTAATCAATCCAAGAGCTCATGTATAGCAAAATGTACAATTCGCAATACCACACTAGTATTTTACTTTTTACTGCTTGTGTTTCATTTTTCATGCTCTACACAAGATACACTTCCTGTACACTAAGGTTTACATAGTTTCTTCTTTTCCTTTCGTTTCTCATGGCGTTGATTCTAATAAATTATGGCGAATTCTGATAAATTCATGATTCATGGGACGATGAGAGACGATATTGAGTCTGAAGAACTTGTAGATTCGTGTGTACTGCGTTGTAAAGAGACGCTACGATTACAGTATAAACGGTAGTTACGTCCATGATAAAAGTACTTAGTACTTATTGGACATATAACATAGAGGAAATAGGAAATAACGTGGCAGAAATTTTTCGACGACTTCTTTTGCAATTTCAAAGTATTACTCAAATTACCCCTGTAGCCACGACAATCAAGTAAGTCGATGAATTTTGTAAGCGATACACGATCAACTTTTTTCATCACATGAAATGACATAAAATCGTATATCATGTGAGCTGTTGTCCACTGTAGGATGTAGGAGAAAGCTCTCCATTGATACAATAAGATAATGTAAAACAAAAAAGCGATAGGGCATTATTATGTATTAAATTGTTAGTTGAGCGTTGTTTATACTTCAGTATTATCCTTCACATATCATGTGCATTATATGTGGGAATTCATCGTTTTGAATCATTGATTTGTTTTAGAATTATGCCCGAAGCCCAATGCATCGAATCATGTAATGATGCACAGTCAAGTTGGAGGTATGTTTTTCAATAAAATAGTACAATTTTTTGGGGAAGTATTGTAAAACTAGTACCTTTATTTAATGAGTTTTTAAAAATTCTAAAAATTGTTTAGATTTAAAAGAACCCATGCCGGATCTTTTCAATGTATTGACGGAAGAAAAGGATTTACAAGGTTTGTTGAATTGACATGTTATGACTGCACAGATAATAATATATGATGTGCTAATACATATTATACACACATAATGTGTATCTTTTATATTTTTAGTACATTTTTTGTGTGACTTTGACTAACTTTAAAATGTATAACTTAATATTCGAAGGTCGATGGAATACATTTACTTTCCCCATTGATATTGACCAATCTTGGTTTCAACCTCCGAAAGCGGAACCATCTACTCAAGTTTACAGTAAGTTTTATTTGTATTTTCTATTTTGTACATATGTATACATACATACATAAATATATAATACGATATCAGTTATTTTTGTTTACCTCTTGATGATGTAAGATGTAAGTATAGTTTCAACGATAAAATCGTGTGCTTCATAATATGTTTATATTTATACTTTTTCTTATTTTTATAATAGCTGTTGCGGATGGAAAAATAACTGTAGACCCTACAAAAGAGATTGTGACGGTAAATTGTACAGTAGCTTACATGTCTCAATGTATGCCTCTCAACAAATGCAGAAATTCCTGTCATTCAATGTAATTTGACATTCTGTCGTATTTTTTACCATTAGTAGTATAATTGATTTCTGATCTATATGGGTTTGAACTGGTGTATATTAAAAGGTTATTGATTAAGATTTCTTAAATTTTGAATCACAGGGGCAGTAGTTATTTCCGATGGTTTCATGATGGATGTTGTGAATGCATAGGACGTAGTTGTATCAACTATGGCATTGATGAGAGTCGGTAAGAATTTCACACATGTACACACTTCAAAATATCTTTATGCTATAAGAAATGTGCACATGTAAAAATATTTTGTTCTTGGATAAAACTATGTCAAGTTATAAACATCCATATATAAGTAATACATGGATTTCCGAATTAAAAAAAAATCAGAATGTATCTAATTTGTGGTCACTTTGTAATTTGTCTTGCATTAAATCTTAATCATATATTAATTTTGTCTGTTGTACATTTTACAGATGTTCGGCATGTTCAATAGATGATGAAATAGATGAGGAGTTGGACGTAACTGAAAATACAGAAGAACCCAAAGAAACGTTTGCGGAAGCAGCTGATGGTTAAAAATTAATCAGTAATACGCACGAATTAGATTATATATACTAAAATATTATAATATTATTACTTTATTATAGGTTACATTATAGTTTATTGCGTTTTTACTCAAATGCAAACAAATATTGTGTATTGTCCATCCATCCACATATGATAAATTTGTGTTTTGTGTGTGGATGTGAATGTAAATTTAAAACATATTGTGTGTAGCGACTTTTAATGCAATATATGTTATATAAAACATTGAAACTGAGAAAGGGAAAAAGAAATAAAAAAGCACAATCTTACATAAATAAACTTACTATGTATATATACATAATATACATACACACACTACTCATATTTTGTAGGGGAAAATTTTGGTACTGTGTAAAATGTAAAGTGTAAACGAGATATAAAAAGTATCAAGCTGTATTGTATTACTTTTAATTTTAGAATGTATATATATATATATAATAACTATGTACACTATATATATAGGTCATTGTTACTACCATTTTATTTTGACAATTATACACATAATATTTTATAATAGAGATTAGAGCATTACACTGATTAATTTTAAAATTTTACTTATCCTCTTTTAATGATTTAAAACTTTCCTGTTGCTTTTGATTTTGTATATGTTCATGTATAATGAAAATAATGATTGGTGTATAACATTACACACATTGTACATCATATATATATATACATGTTTTATCTAACTTTTAATTGTGTCATAATATATGAGAATTTTATATAACTGAGGATGAATGGAAGACTGATTTTTAATCTCCGGTGAGTAAAACGGGAGAAAATGAAAAGCAAAGAGGCTATAAAATATATATAATATATTGTATTGTGTATTGTACTAAAACTATCATAATATTATATGTAAGTATTTTGTTATTACTTATTATAAAATATTATATTATGTAATATGACACCTTTTTGTTGTATAATATATTATGATGAAACTAGACTAAAACTGCCTTTGATGCTTAAACCAGATCTTATTAGTTTAAAAAAATTTAATAAAATAATCAAAAATAAATTATAATTTAAGTTTAAGTATAGTAAATAAAATATATGATACTTGAATGCTAGCTATGAATGTTATTCACAGCGTGTAATACATGTGTGTGTTATATATTGTTATTAAAAAAACGCAACAACAAAAAGGAATGAAAATATACATAATTGTGCATATAATATATATATAGAATATATTTTCTTCCCAATGATTTTCCTTTTGTTCAACGTTTGGTATTTGTTGACCAACCCAAAATTAAAAGTATACTACATAATATTACACTTACTTATACTTTTACTTCCATAGAATCCATAACCCATAAAAGTATATAATACACACCTCTATTTTCTTCTCTTTTTTTATCTTTTGAATAAAAAAGTTTCTTAATTTGTTACAAAATACATAGTATGTAGACTTCATAAGGTTAACGTTATAGAATTGTGTTTAAGGTTTATGTGAAGACATATGCAAAATAGTTGTTTTTATGCTAAATAAAAATGCAATTTATACTTGTACGAATTTTTGTGAAAAACGAAAGAAAAGAAACAAAGACAAATTCGTCCATTTTATCGCATGTGTATATTGTGTGTATCATAATATAGTATATTATGATACTTTTTATCAATATACATAGAGACTTTATTGATCAGGACGTTGAAATAATAAAATGAATGCATATCATATGGAATAAAGTTGTGGAATTTCATACAAAAACAAATCTTTTATTTACTGAAAAACATCTTTTTTAAATGTTTTAATAAACAGCATATATTTATATTGTTTAATTATTATGAAAAAAAAGTTTCGTGACGAAACTTTGGGGTAACGTGGTACGATTTCGTTCCTGAGATTTACTAAAGAGGGCTAAAAATTCGGTATAAAAAATGTTATTTGACCTCTAGAAATGACCCAAAGGGGTAAATCCACTTTTTTACATAATATTTGGTTACTGTAGGTCAACTATACTAACTACCCTGAAAATTTCATGTCTTCAGTCTGACCGGGAGCATTTTTTTTTTTGAAAAAAGCATCAATTAAATTTTTACATGTACTTCTATATATAGAGGACGAGAATTTTCAAATACACAAATTTCTCAAAACAAAGTTTACCCTAGATTGATCATTTCTAAGTTTCAGTTCACTTTTATATCATGGAATTTTTAAAGGTTTAAAAATTTACATGTCAGTTAGTTTAATGAAGTTTGATCAGATCAATTCGATCTTGATTAAAAGAACCTGATCTCATTCTTCATGCATCAGTTTAGTTTTTTTCCTATTTAGAAAATTGTTCTTCTCTCTCTTTTTGTTGCAAAAAAGAAGAGTTTGTATGTGTGTGCGTAAGTGTGTGTGTGTATAGTGTGTGTACACATCTTCATATTTTAGTAAATTAAAATTTATAAATTGCTAAAAAATGGAGCAACTAAATCTTCATGTCATGTTAATCAGCTTCTACTACCGGTTAGTTGTTTAGTTATCTTGTAATAAAAAAATACTTAATAATTAACAACATTAGCAAATATCACGACAACAATGGCAGTCCTATACTGGAGTAGTACCTGAAAACCTGAAAGAGCCTTATTTTCAACCACATACGTATATGTCATTGCAGATAATTCAGCTTTGTCAAAGGTAATTAATTATATATATATATGTGTACTACTATAATTGCTAGAACATTTTTCATATGCAAACTATAATTCTTTAATAAGTAATATTATATTGTAGTAGCTGAAATAATGTTGTATAGTTCATAGTGTGTGTGTGTGTATATGTTTATATCGATATTATGCATGTATATTATTATGTATGTGAAGTTCCTTTGTTATGACTATTTATAAAATTGAACATTGTTTCATTATAATTTTTTTTATATCAATAATAACTATTATTGTTTAAATGAAATGGAGTTTACGTATATTTTGTTTATTGTATATACTATATATATGTTGTGGTAGTACCACAATGTGGTACACATGAATGTCTAAATAATATAAGAAATTGACTGTTTAGTTGTAAAAAGTTTACTATTTACTATAATATAATAATATATCTGCTATCTACTATTTATATTTTAAATAATACATAATACACATAGTCAATTAAATCGATGATTAACATGTTATTTTATTTACTTTTGTAATCATCTCTTTGTAGGCATAATTTAATGAAAGATAGTCAAGATTTTCGGGTATTCACCAATCTACTACTACTACAACGGTGTGTGTCATTCGTCAAGGAGTAAAGTTATTATGGATGTTGCCCCGAAGAAGAAACGAGAAGGGAGTATTGAAGATGTTAACATGGATATTGGTAATACGAACAACAACAATAACAACAACAATAATATTGGCCATCATCACATAATAGCAACTAATGGTACAATAAGTGATCATCTTCATCATTATCATCATAGTACTAAATTATCAA
>JABASP010004242.1:0-10800 GCA_019776565.1 Sminthurinus signatus
TATTTGTTCCCATGGTCTCACACTGTTTGTTTTTGCAAAGTTTGTGGATTTCCACATTCAAACATTTGAATTTCAATTTGAGATTCTCAAACCCAAATTCAGTTTGTTGGTTCATTGTTCTTGTGGTTTTTATTGGACTACTCCGCAATTATTGGCCATTTACGAAGGAATGATTGCAACTTGGACGGTAAAAGCTGTAATTCAAAGATCTAATTCAAAGAACTTCTTGGAGTTGGACGTAAAACTTAAGTTATTTTATCTTTTGTAATTTTGATGAGACATGCTCAATCATTTGAAGTATTCTGGAGCGGAATTAACTGTTTCTATTATTAGCGGCGGTCAATCTCAATGCGGCCGAGGGACTTGATTATGTCTTGTTGGAAAAATCAGGACAGGCATTGTTACAGAGCATCAGACTAATTTAAACTACCAGCTACATTATTCAACAACTAATCTTTCTGAATAAAGTCATGCAACACAAATTGAATTAAAAACTGTTAGGAGTATTGAATTCTTTCTTTACTTTGAATTTTGTATTTTTTTTAGAGGATTTCAAAAATTCTACCTCGATCGGAAGGCCCGAACAACAGCCAACTTCAAGTACAAAAACTTGATACGATGAAGGATCAACAGTTCTGTTTTTATTTTGGTATCATGAACAATGAACAATATTTCATGATTTTTACTAGTCATGAATATCAAAATAAAAGCTGAAGAATTTGGTGTTGACTTTTCAAAATTTTAACTATATATTTGAAAATGACTGCAAATGAGCCCTTTTGATCGAGAGAGCATTTTGAACACCTTCAGTGAGCTCAAAAGGGCCACAAAAAAAGTGGTCGTCGAAAAGTTTTTTTTCATCGTCTGACGACGTTGGTCGTGTGACCGTCAAACGACTGAACATCGCGACGTCGTGACGATGTCGTAACGACGTTTTCACGACTTTCAACGACATCGTTACGACGTTCGCAGTTCGTAGCGACGACGTAGTGACGACATCGTAACGACGTTGTTTTGTTTCATGGGTGGTGGAGAAAATGTGGAAAAATGGGAAATGCATTGAGGATGGAGTATTGAGCATTGAGCTGGAGGAATTGAAACAAGAGATGTCACGTAGTCAACGTCCATACGTGTTCTCTTTATCCTCTCTCCATTTTTCTACAGCAACTTGTGCTTGTGCATTGTCTATTTGATATTTTGTGCGGTGTATCTATTGGATATTAGAGAAACGCCAGTTCGTAGTCCATAAATACACGCAGCAGGTACCAGACACAAGATACAGCCAACATCCAACACATGGACAGCAAGAGAAAGAGAAAATGATCCCACAAGGACGATTCACCACACACCACACACTACGCTCTTCTCCCCTGAGAATCCCATTTCGCTTGGCTCTGACTCTGACTTTCAAGTTCTCATGCATCCATCCGATTCATACTTTAACTCATTCTCACTCTCTTCCCACTTTACTCTCATCCACTAAACTCGGAACACGGAACCTTAAACTCAGTCATTGCGGTCCAGCAATATGCTCGCTGCTCTCTCTTTACTCAGAAGTATTCTCACAAAACTAACTGAAAACTGCACACCTTTCCGTTTATTCCAATAGAGTGGAACAATGTTCAATATTCAACACTCAACAACTTTCACATTACACATCTTTAACAAGTAAGAAAATCCACAATTCACAACTTATTCCAAAACCAAAAATCTGAATACAATAAGAACAAAACTTGGAGGTGTGGATGCTGAAATTCTCATGTGACTCATAAGCGGTGAATAGTGAATGGTGAATGGCGAATGGGAAGAGGAGGACGCGGGACAGAATGTACTGTGCAGAGGTGAATCATTAGATTAGATTAGATTAGGCAGGAGAAAATTGTACTTGTGTGCTTCAAGTTTCAGGGAGGGTGAGATTATTCATGATTCATGATTAAATCAGATTTAACTTTAATTTGAGACTCTTCGAGACCTTTTCAGGGCGAGGGAGAGGATGGATGATGAAGAGGAAGAGGAGTTGTGTGCGGGATGAATGAGAGATAATGATGAATGATTTTTTAAGAATTTCTTTAGGGATATCAGCAACAATCAAGAGGAGTCCATTTAACTACTAGCATTCAAGATACATGCAGAACCGAGTACCGAGACGGAAAATAGAGAGTCAGAGAGAGAGAAGAGGGATGAAGAAATGGGAACAGAAATGAGATGAAGAAAAATAATAGTAAGAAAAAAAAGTAGCTGCTGTATCTGTCTATAAAAGAAGAACCTGCTGAGTGTCGAGTGTGGAGTATTTGGTTGGGTTCAGTGTTTCATGTGAGGATGAGAATGAGGAAAGTAAGTGAGAGAGGGAAAAGTCATTGGAGCATTGTCTAAGACTAAAGGATCATCCATCACCTACGCACATTTACATTACATTACTTACTCATACCAACTCACACCAACCCAAACACAGACAGAGAAAGTGAGAGAGGGAATGAGGCAAATCTCTAATACACCTCTTAACTTGTACATTCTACATCCTACATTCTACACGGAGGCCAAAGTGCACCTTCTTTTGCCTCCTTTTATGCCTTGAAACTTTTCATTTTCCTCCCTTGACTCCTAATCTTATTTCCTCCGAAACTCTTCCATACGCTTCTTCTTCTTCTACTTTTTCTACTTCTTCAGGCATAGAAATTTCATAAATATGAATATGGATGATACGAACAAAAATCAGGAATACACACGAACAAACAACCAAAAAAACTTCCAGATCCAGATTTCAAATCACATTAGGAATAGAAAGAATGCACATTGTGAAAACTGAACAAGAAATCTTTTCCTTTTTTGCGGCTGCTCCTTCTCAATTCTTCACAGAATTTTTAAAAAAACACCGAAAAACAGAGCTTTCATTTCCCTGTTGTTTTTTTTTAAAAAAAAAGCTCATCAGTTTTAGTTTCAGTCCAGTTTTAAAAGGTATTTTCTTATTCAGAATTCAGACACAAAATAGTTGTTAACTGTACTGATATTCACATTTGCATTTGGTAGTTAAACTAGAGTTGACAGTGACAGGCTCATGTTTTTGAGCTATATTTTGGAATTTGGAAAATCCGAATTATCCGCGCTCATTGTGTTTTGTGTTTTGTGTTTATATTTTTGTTGGAGCTGACCAAAGAGGTTTTCTTGAGCTCTTGTCTCCGTCCGTCTTTTTGTTGATTTCCTGTCCTTTTAATAGTTTTTCCAAGAATATGAAAATGAAATGAAATGAGTGAAAAGAGTGAAGGAATTGTGACAAGTAGGGGCAAAAAGCAAAAGGAAACCCACTTTTTCTGCACCAAACTTTCCATGTAGTGGAAAACTTGGCATTTGTGGTGGAAAGGAAACAAGGGCAGGAATAAGAATAAGAATGAGAGAGCAAACACAAGGACTGACTGTGACAATTGACAATGATATTTCCCTATGCATGAAATGGGAGAAAATGGACATGTGCACAAAGTATAAAATACACATGTATTTTGAGTCTTTTTGTCGCTGTTGATTTTTCTGATGTATCAAGTAGGAAAACAGTTCCGAGTTCACTCCAGCATTAATTTTCAACCGTGTCTCTGTCTCTATCTGTTCCTGCTCCTGTCATGTTTTGTGTCCTGTCGTCATATCAGGTGTGTTTTTCTACATTGTACATGTTTGTGTTCGAGGTCGCACTGAGAAAATAAGTGAAACAAGCACAATACACCACCAACAAGGACGTTGATCGACAATCCACAGCCCACATCCACCTTCCTTCGCCAACTCATAATTCACAATTCACAACTTGCCAAATCCCGATCAATTCCCCCGTCCTTATTTATTCTTTCCATATCTTTTCCATATTTTTTATGTGGAATTTTGTAGAAAAATGGGAAAACGGGAATGACGTCCAATCCATTTTTTCCCTCTCTCTTTCCCATTTTCACTACCCACAATGACAAATGAGACAAACACATGTAAAATGTACAAGCACGGGATCTAGTATTTTAATAATTGATTTTCCCCTCCTTTCATTGAAACTCAAAACCAGTTGACGTTTACGTAGAGAAATTTCCTCTGGATTCTGGATTGATTTGTTTTGAAGCAAAGTGAGGATAAAAAACATGCATAAAATAATAAAAATAATAAATAATGCACGTATGCCGTTGCAAAAAATAGGAGTCTACTGAAAACAAATTAAAAATGTTGTATTACGGTGGATTTATGGCAAAATATAAATTTAACACATGTCAAATTTTTGAAAAACTGTACAGAAAGAAAACCATGCAATGTGTATGTAGAATGAGGAAATTTGAGAGTTCAAATTAATAAAATGCAAATGTTCAGGTTAATATTCATTAACTCATTCCTCATTATCATGAGGATGTTGAAACAAAAAAGGTACGAGGACCAGGCCAGCTTTGACTCCTCGTTCATTTTTTACGTAATAAATGAGGTATGAGTATAAATTATGCCATGAGTAATCATTGTAAATGTAGGTCACTCATGAATCCATGAATATTCATTATTCATCTGTAACTTTGTCCCTTTTAAAATTGTAAATATTCATCATTCGCGGAATCACTGGTTTTTAGTTCTGGACATTCATCTATTTCTTCATCAGGAACTCATAAATCATTTTCAATAACCTATTGAATTTTCAATTTTCAATTGGTTTTTCTATATTCTACGCAACTTTTGTCTGTTGTTTTGGTTTGTGTTATTTTGGTAGGTGTAAAAAAAAGTAAAATTGGATGGTTCACGGTTTGTGAGTTTCTTCGTTGTGTCATAAATTGAGAAAATTGTAGGAATAGAAATGATCGCGAGGGTGAAAGAGGTGGTCGTCCATTTTATTCTTCCTTTTTGTGCCTTTATTTTGAAATAGAATGGGGATTTGTTCATTTGTCAATGGAAGGTGGTGGACGATGGAGAGACTAAAGATTTCAAAGGGAGGTGGAAAATTTGAACAGATAGATAAAAATACAGACAAATACAAAACAGAAGAAGAAGAACAAGAAGAAAAGATGAGAAAATAGAAATAGAAATTGTTAGGATGAAATATAAGTTGCATTTTAAGCATATCAACCATGTTTTGTTGAATTTTGAGATATTTATGAGATTGTCAAGAAAAAAATTGGGAGTAGTGCACTTTTCATTTCTTTTCCATTTTCCATTCCTTTGGATTTTCCCTTTTCCCGTCTTCCCTCTGCCCTCTCACTGTCCTTCTCTGTGTAATCTATGGCTTCTATTTAAGAAAAGGGATTCTCTGCAGTTGTTGTGCTTTATTCTTCATCCACATGATAAAATAGAACCAGAGCTTTCCCCTCTCCTTCTACCTTTTCTCCTACTTTCCTTTGCTTTGTATTTCGTATTTTGTAATATTCCACCTGAAACTTTCCTTTTATCCTCTTTCTTCGTCTTGAGTCCCGAGTCATTCATCACAAATGAAAACACTCAACAAAAAGATGAGACACCTCCATCCCATCATCATCATCATCTTTAAATTACTCCACTGTTCTACCCACGTCTGTCTTAGGCACCCTGCTTTTTCCTTTCAATCCCTTTCCATTTCCATTCTAGATTCTAGATTCTGGTCCATTCACTTCAAGTCTCAAGTCTCAACAAGTTGCAATCTCTCATCGTCTCAGTCAAATGACACATACTTTTCCAAATGTCTCGGAATGACTCAAATCATTTACTTGTTTATGCACTTGAGATCTTCTGGTTCCACTCACGCACTTTCAGGGCCACGAATAGTTTCAATGCTCAGTACGCAGTGTACGCAAAAGTTAGAATTAGAATAGGAGGAAAAGAAACATGAGTGGAAACATTACCAGAGAAAATCAAAAAATGATAATAATAATTTAATTAGACCTGGTGATAACTGGATTGGGTACTTTGTGCTAGAAATTAAAACTAAGGAAAAAGACAGGTTGTGTTTTAATCAATAAAACCGAGTTGCTTAAGTTGAATGTGTTTTTATATTATGTAAACTCTCAAGTCTCAAAAGCTGAGTATAAAAATGTGAGACTTTTGTTTATACACTCAATCTACATATTGCGTATTCTAGATTCTAGACTCAAAAGAGATAAGAAAACTGAGAGAATGTAAAATTTCCTACTCCGTTAATGTTCGTAATGTTATCATTAGCTGTTGTGCGTTGTAAGTTTTACATTCGATGGGCTACGAGAGTTGTAATTCAATCAATTCCTACAGCATTAACTTTCTTTTCCCCTCAGTCGCCGTTGTGTCGCATCGCATCGCGTCGTCTTGTCTTGGTATTTTTCTTGGCCGTGACATTTTACTCAGTAAATCCAAATGTCAACCATCCCATTGACATTTACAATAATAAAGAACAAGAACATTTAGCCCAAAAAAATATGTCCTTCGTCTTCTTTACTTTGTCTATTTATCCTTTCACCCCTTCCAAACGACG
Organism: Sminthurinus signatus; assembly: GCA_019776565.1. Taxonomy (NCBI): domain Eukaryota; kingdom Metazoa; phylum Arthropoda; class Collembola; order Symphypleona; family Katiannidae; genus Sminthurinus; species Sminthurinus signatus. Next base: position 6,422 of record JABASP010004242.1, read on the forward strand.
ACGACTCATCCATCCCACTCAGAACCAGCACTCAACCTCGTTCGCAAAGAACCACAGAAAAATCTAAATGCTCATCAACTTGAAAAGTAACAATGTTCATAACTCATTCGTGTGTGATTCAAATTAAAATGCTCATCACTCATAACATTTTTGGCGGATGCTGCTCTAATTTACTTTTAAATTTCAGAATTTCAGAAACCAATGATTTATTTATATTTCATATTTATAATGAGGTGAAAATGAAATTCAAAATGGGGAGAAAGAATGAACATGGATAGAGGGATAAAATATGGCAAAATTGTCCTGTTGAGGCTATCACACAATAATAAATAAATTACGAAAATGCAAATGAAAATGAAAAGGTAATGGAAAAGGGTTGGGTGTCGGGTTTTATATTGCTTTCACTTGTGGAGTTTATGAGAAACTTCACCACTGCAGGAGCATGTACAGCAAGATATTTATTTGGTGTGGTATCTAAACACATTATTTTACTCGAGACTCGAATAACTTGAGTTAATTCCCTGTTGACACTGCTGGAAAAGTTGAAAAGTCGGAATCATTACGAAAAGTGAAAAGCCCTTAGATTAGTCAGAATTTTACCTCTGGAACTTTACACAGAACGTCAACATTATTAAAATTTCCGTCATTTCTTCCCTTCTTCGATGAAACAAAACATCCTTTAATTTATCTTAAACATTGAACATTGAGTAAAAAATTCTCCCTTTTCTAAATAGTTTATAGATCATGGGACGGATAAAAGTTGCTACTTTTTCTATGACCCCAACTCGCATCCTTACTCGTTACGTACATGGAGAAGGTATCGATATTACTTGTTTTTCATTGTAGTTTTGTTCATCGTTCAAGGAATAGAAAGAAAATACATTGTACATGCATAAGGAATCGTTAGTGATTTTTATTTGTGAAAAATCAACTCCAAAGTCCAAAGTATGAAATATTCTGTTGTGTACACAAAACGCTGTTAAATTGAATTTGATTTTGCGTAATGAGATTTGAGATGAAATTGAAAATAATTGATTTTGAAACGTGGATTGTCGGATTACGGATATTGAAATAATGATGGTATTGATGATGAATAATAAACAGATTTATTCACAATACACAATACATGTGGAAATATTTAGACGTTGGATCTCTTGTGAATTGTGGATTGTGAGGACGATGTGAGGAAATGTACTTTGTACTTTGAATGTGTAGTGAGCAGACTCAACGAGGTTCAAATAAATTGATTCAGAGTTTCATTATAATAACCAAATACAAAGTGTTTTGTTGTAGAGGTTGTAGACTTTAGATTTTACATGTATTTACTGTAATTTCAAAATCATGATTGTATTTGAAATTGGAATACTTGGTGCAAGTCAACGTTCAGAGGTTCAGACAGAGGCAGCCCACGTTTTGCTTCTGAGAAATCCTGAACAAAATGTGTATTTGCTTAGAATTTACATAGATTTTAACTATGATGTTAGAAATGGAGAGAAAATTATTTTAAGCATGTACAATGTACAAGTTAAATGATTGTAAAAATGATGGAGTTGGATTGAATTAAATGTCGACGGTTAAAGAGAGAAAGAGAGAGAGAAGAGGGCTGAGGAGATGATGCTAAATGTTGGTGGTAAATTACAACGGAAGGAAGGAGAGCGGAATTGAAGAGACGAGGATCGGATGCATAAAATACATTTCCTAACAGAACACAGCAGAGCGTCATGTCCATATGTTAAATGTATTGAATATGGATGAATAATAAAATTGAGTTCAGTGCAATCCTTCACCCTTCACCCATTTCCACACCCGCTGCGTTTCATTTCAATTTCCACTCTCTGTATTTAGTATTTTAGTAGACTCTCCACTCCTCAATATTCCTTTCTCTGTGCAATTTATGTGTATTTATGGTACTTTTGTACATGTTTCACCATGTTCAACTTGCCCCCTTTAGTTTGGGATCAGTCAAACTGAGGATGAGTGAGTAAGTTTGCGTGTGTACTGTGCAGGCACTTTAGGTTCTACGTAAAAGTTCAATGTTGTAATGTTATCAATAGAGAGATTTGTAATCTGTCTCAAAACCTGCGAGCTGTAAACTAATCCTAAGACAACAAATAGTATGCATAAAATGTGTAACAGGACATGCATATGCATATGTAAACTTGGTGGACCTTCTCATTTAAACAAGAATCAAAAGGAGAAGTCGCCATATCCAATGTAGTCCAGCGCCAGTTCCAGAGTGAAGATATTGAGGATATTTAGACAAACTAGAGAAAGGGAAGGAGTGGAATAACATGGAAAACAAAAGGAAATTTGCTTCGGGTTGATTTGATCAATATTGACAATTTCATTTCCTATCCAGCACAAATAATCCATCATTATAACATTGTTACATTCTACATTCCGCAGGAGCATTTGCTTGTTTCTAGTTTGTAGCACAGTAATTGAGGTTCTTCGTCCACTTTTACTACACATATTCGATCTAATAAAAGTCACTGACTTTTTCACATTCTCTCTCTTCTCCCTCTCTCTTTCTCTCGCGGTCTCTCATTTCATCTAAGCTTCAAACTCCAAACTTCAATCTCAGCTATCATAAATATAAATTGAAAAAATCAACCTTTAATACAAATCCAAACACGATACCACAAATGACGACCATCAGATTTACTTTCCACGTACTCACATCGCATATTGTCAAATTACACTTTTATGTTTTCTGGAGCCTCCTCTCTGAACACTAAACCCGAGACAAAAGACGCAAGTCTGATAGTATTCTACAAACTCAATAAAAATCTCCTCTTTCCAACTTGCGATTCTCACAGAAAACCGCAAATTGAGTGAAAAGTACAAATCACTCAAATTCCTGAGATGAGTGGTTATTTGTAGTCTTCCGGCTGCTGACCAAACTAAAGATATAGTAAAATACTAAATTGTTAACCTCCTCGATTCAAAATGAAGAAAAGGATTCCTCTAAAGTTTCTATGCAAACATGTAAATGTTCTAAAGAAGTGAGAATGCGTTGAGTAGATGGAGAATCGAGCACAGAATGAAGAATGCAGAAAGCGGGTTAACAGGATAAGAATAATGATAGTTGGGAAATGGACGAGGGAGAATCAGAGATCTTAGTTTTGAAGATGCTTGTAAAGGAAAACGGAGGAGGTGAAATCACCAAATTAAATCTAACTGGTCGTTTTTTAAGTTCCTCATCATTGTTTTGGTATTGGTTTTGGATTCTGGTTTGTGGGAATTTCTATCAGTGGTATTAACTCAGCTCAGTTACAACTAAATTTATTCATGCTAATGAGAACACTACCGAATCCTCGTTTATCTTAAGCACTCTTGATTCCTCGTGCAGCCACAAGTAATATTAGTAACTACAACCGCACATCCCATGAACGAAAGCGCGAGAGAGAAAGGGGAGTTTTGCATTATCTACAAGTTCTTTCCTTTCCTTGCTTCCTTCACCCTTTCTCAAACCGCCGAACGCACCAAACATTTTCTCCTGGTTTAGTGTGGACCGAATTGATAGATTTGTGTAATGTCAAGTATCAAGAAATAGTAACAACTTTTCTTCATGCATCCAAAACCTGATTTTACTCCCCAAACAATTCACTAACAGTTGCACATTCCTAATCATTAGAGTTGTGTTCAAGCAATGCCACGAAAAAACTTCAAGTATTTCTCGGTTTGTGTCTCCTTGCGCTTCCTATAAAGCTCTTTGGAACTACGAGGATCCCGTTTTTAGCTCATGAGACCTCTACAAACATTCATCTCAAACTAACTCACAGGCTCAAACAAAAATTAACAGTACCGTGTCTTATGTTCATTTCAGTCTAGAGTTGGTGGGTATGAGTGACGGAGAAATTCTATCTGTATTCCAGGAGCTTTGTAGAGTCTGGGTTTTCTCATTCAGAGGTCGAAATGAACATAGCTATGAATAAAGTCTAGCTGCAAATAAAATCAAAATGTACTAACGTATTTAATTTACATGATTTGTTAGGGACTTAGACTCTGAACACCATTAATGCCACCTATAAAACATAAGCATTGCTGACGCACGAAACAAAGGCTACCGTAGCGACGATGTAGCGCCGATGACAGTCCGAACCAAAACCTTATGGGAATGAAAATCTTTGTTCTAGATCTCAGATCCGGCTGAACAAAATTGTATGACGAAGAAATCTTTTTGAGTTGACATTATGCCTACATGATTGCAAAAAAATCATGCTCCCAGCTCTTCCCACTTCTTGTGGGTGGAGTCGCAAAGTTGCCTCAAAAGGAAACAATCTAAATCGTGGCAAGGCACGATTTCAAAACTCGCTAAATGAATTCTTCATCGCGAGTGGGTAGCGCGCAGCATGTACAATGTACAGTCTGTCCAG
>JABASP010004243.1:0-10800 GCA_019776565.1 Sminthurinus signatus
GCGTGTGCCTTCTTTGACTGAGGCACAAAAATGGCTCAACCATGAACCTACCCAACAAATTCTGATTTTCCCTAGCGTTGCAAAAAATGCATCAAAAACCTCAAATAACTACCAAATATTATTTCGAAACTCCATACTACAATTTCCAATTTTATGCAGTATTAAACCTTGCCAAATACCAAGTACAAAACGATTCTTGTACAGATCCCTTTAGTTTTGCTTTGTGTATGAAAATCCACGTTTTCAATGTGCAATTGCAATTTGGAGGTCAACCACTAAATCAATCGATCAATCCATTTCCATGATGAATTTTCGTAATAATTACATTAGGAGACTTGGAGCTACCTCAACTATGTATTTATGTACTCATCTTGGCAAAAGAAGAGTTGGATGTTGAATGAGTTGAACTGAGGGTGCATGTGCACAATTACAATCGTTCAGCCAGACCAGACGTCACCAAAAGTCAGAGTCAAAGTTTGGATGGATTCAACTAACCAACTTTCCCATTTCATCAATGAGAAAAATTATTCCCCTCCGGTTGAACTTTGTACATTATTTTTGTATGTTCATAAGTGTTTCTTTCTATTTTCTATGGACCTTAAATATAAAATAGCCACAAAAGTAAAATAAAGCTAAAAATGAAAGAGGAAAGGAGTTTTAAGTTTACGTTTTACTAAAAGTTGAACAATAGTAATTAATTGCTCATACTTAATGCAGACATTTTTTACTTGGTTCCTTTTCTCATTAATTAAATTCACTGAGAGCATTAAGAATAAATAGATAGATAGAAAGTAGAAACACTGAAGTACACTGTACATTGTACATTTTTACAGTCGTAGAAGTGATGCTATCTGTAAGTATTTATCTTGAAAAGAAAAATGAACAACATGTGTATCTATAAAATTGTATTTATACTCGAGCCTTTTTTCCTCCATCAAAAACTTTTTGTGCACTGCACATTTTACATTGTACAATTTGTACACCCATCTTAATGACAAGTGTCAAAAATGTGCGGCTGTGATAAATGCAACTGTCAAGCAGGATTTAATCCCCTATTTGTTTTGCTGTTAGGAAACTCATGTGGGTTGTGGGTGACAATTGCATGACGTCAATCTAGAACCCAGAACCCAAAAGTTGTGGAATGTGGTGCAAACTGCAAATTTGTTCTTGGCAATCATTCATCATCCGTTGCCTAGTTTGTCGCCGGTTGCTGGTCATATTGACATAAACATGAACATGAACATAAGCGATGAGCGATAAACGATAACTAGAAACTAGATGACCAACGACCACTGAAATTATTACAGCCCTGCAGATACATGCCCAATGCCCAAATTACTCTCACCATCTTTGTACCATGTTTTATGGAGGAAACAATTTACGTTTCACATTTAGTTGACAGATTCTAAAGATACCAAGTTCCAAGATTATAATCAAAACGAGATCAAAATGCATATGCATCAAGAATGAAGAAAGAAGACAGAAAAAAGGTTAATGAGGGAATAAAGCAAGTGCATTTAACGACAGTTTGGATATTCTCAAGTTCCCAAGGTCCCAAGCTCCCAAACTCTCAACTTTCTGACTAGTGGAAGAGAAATTACATGTAGAACTGATGATAGAAAATAATTTGAATGACCAGGAACTTGAATCAAAATCAGAACCAGAACCAGGACGATCTAAACTTTCTCTCAAAGTTTCCTTTTGGAGATTCTAGATTCTAGATTCATCAATCATTTAAAGTGAGCCACTTGAGCTTTCTCCTGTCCTCTCTTCTGCCTTGTGCCCGCTCTCCACTTTACTCTTCATGCTTTTCAAATGACCGAGAAAATTCAAACTACTATGCTATAGAAATCCAGGCTACCCATGTCCATTCTTCCTCTTTTCCTCTTCATGTCAATTTGCTCCATCTTGATCTGCACTTATGATTGCACAGGCAAACAAAGTTGTTGAGATGAAATGCACACATCTACAATCTACATGTACGTTGTACGTTGTACGTGCATCTTTATAAACTATTCATTGTGCTGTATGAATGAGATCCGGTTCCCAGAATATCTAATATTAATAGGAGCTGGACTGGACAGTGCAAAGTCATCTACATCAACATCAGCATCATCTTGGACAAGAACTCATTCCACCATCCAAATGTTAAAACTTTATCCATCAACTAAATCTCAGTAGCCTCTGATTACTTAGGCCTGAGCTGGTTTTGTACATGCATTTATGTGGGAAGTCTAAAGCTGTACAGAGTCAGAGTCAGAGTCGGAGTCAGAGTTCGACACAGAATAATGAAGAAGGAATAAGCAGCAAGGTACACTGGATGGTGCAGGAAATGGACCTGAAAATAGAGAGCCTGAATTCTGAATTCAGAGGTTTAGTTTTGAAATAAATTTGAAACAAAATTGCCAATCAGTGTTCGTCAGCAGTCAGGAGTCAAGAGTCGAGAGTCAGCAGACAATTGTATATTGTATATGCATATGAATATGCACATTGTACTCTGTACATTGTTGAGCAATCTTGACTGGGGAGAGACAAGGGTAGGAAAATGTCAAGGAAAAATTGCATAGTGACAGATCAGTGGCATGAGCTGTCGTAAATTGCAAAAACTGGCAGGAATTGATAACACAGGGTTAAGTTTCACATGAAACTCAATGCTATTTAAAAACAATAAAATACCGTATGACTATCTTGTTTACAGAAACTTGCATAAATGATATGATGTCATAGTACTAGAGTCATTCAATTTTGTATATGATTTTTAAATTTTTTTAATTTTCAGGAACAAAACTGGAACTGAGAGAAATTTTAGCGATGAGTAGGGTATTTTTTATATTAAATTAAATAAAAATTTAGTATCCAAACATCTTTTGTGCTGAAGTTGGCTCCGACATCGAGCCAATAAAATTTCAAAATCTTGAAAAACTTTTAGTGTGCGTCATTTTGGCTAGTTTAGGACAGTTTTTTAAAGCTACGCCAGTTTTGCAATTTCATGCCAGCTTTTGAAATTTCACGCCAGCTTTTAAAATTTCACGCCAATTCTGCCAGTTTTTGCACGCTTACGCCACTTTTTGCAAGTTTATTCAAATTAGGCCAACCTTGGGCAAAGTCAGTTCTAATTTCTGACTCTTGGCCTTCCTATTACACTTCCCAGGTTCATTGCCTCCCCATATTCCTTTTTCTGCTAATTCGCCTGCAAATCACGATAAAGGCTGCCCCAAATGACTCATGCATATGCAACATCCACTGAACATTTATACACCACCCTAAACTTGTAAACTTGAACTAAACTTGAGCAAATAGTATTCGAGTATCCAACTGAAAATTCAGGGAAATGCACTGCACTTACTTTCATAAGTTGTCTATTTCCTGAATGCACACAAAATATCTCAGTAAAAAACTTTTTTGCCTGGTTCCAATTTCTACCATTCTACAATAAACAATAAATAAATGGTAATGATCATCTGTTGGAGGTGAATTGTCCAAATTTAGGATAGCGGAAAATACACATGCATTCTTTACATAATAAGCTCTGCACATTTTTATAATCATTTATTCTATCCAGTCTCCTCACTCCTAAATATGTTGTGCAGGATATTTATATTTTGCATCCTGGATAATGTCCAAAGTTGAATGGTTGCTCTTTCTACAGAAACCCTCGTCATTCGTTATGTTTACTGTTATTAAAGCCATAAGTGACGGATGGACAGACGGACGGAGAACGGAGCGGCAGGCTGAATCAAATTATTTTTCTATATTTGCGTTTATGTCATGCGATTCCGATACTTTAGCTACTTTTGGTATGTTCAGCCATCACCATAAATTTCAAGTGTCAGTGCAACTGCAACTGTGTAAATTTCAACATGAGTGCTCATTAATTTTTGTTGTTGTTCCTTTTATATTTTACATAACAATAATCATTAAAAAGCCTTGCCCTTGTTCAAATTGTTAAAATGGGTTTCGCCGTACTATAATATTAATATGTACGTAATAAATGATAAGCAAGTCTACAGTGTTTTTGAAAAAACAAGTAAAGTTTCAGTTGCATGCAAAACAAGATGTTAGATGTTGTGTGTATAATAAATAGGTAATGGGCATCTAAAGATCTTCTTCTTTTTCTTGTCACTTGAACATAAAGTGTACAAAGTAAGTAAATACATACTAGAATAAACTCGTGCATTTACATGTATTTATCTTCCTCATTCGTCCATCCATTCATTCAGTCAGTCAGTCAGCAGGATAAATGCATTATGTGTAATGTGTACTACGTGTATTTGTGCTAACAGATGGATGCATTGAATATTGAATTATTCAATATACATATTCACTTTGATTAACTGAATGAATGAACTTGAGTGTCCTTTATTTTATCTGCTGCAAGTAGTAACTTGTTCAATGTCCAAGCTTCAATTTTAATCAAGAATCAAGAGACGTAAATAAAAAAAATACTTTTAGAGTTTACTATAGAATTACGTTTATGAATTATATTACATCAATTGTGCAATTCCGACTCGTGTTCCCCATTCCCCATCATTCCCCATCTATTTTTACTAACCATTAGCTGTGCATCATACTTCCTTCTAAATAGCAAAGTATAGCTTAAATACATGGTTTATTTGAGCGTCATAGAGTTAAGGCTCAAATCAAAAAATTTGATGTCAATTTCTTTGCATGTATTGTAAATATTGAAGTGTGGAGTGGTTTGTGTAGTGTGTATTTTGCAAACCGTACAGCAAACAGCAAACATCGTCCAGAATATAACTTTTGTTTTTGTTTGTGCAACCATACTAATGATAAAATTAGGCTTTATTAGGGAATGTGTACATTGTACATTATTCAGTCTTATCTTATATTCGTACTCTCCATTAAGATAAGTGACAGAGAGAAGCATATTCATTGTTGATGTATAGTGTATAGTTTATAGTGTATGGTGTAGTTTGGCAGGTTCAAAGTTGACAAAGTTGTCGTCATTTCGTTTGTCGTTGTCGTTGTCGTGTGTTTTTGGTAAGAGGAAGAAACTAAGGAGGAGAAGAAGGAGGACGGAATCGGGGGTTGTGGTGTGTCGGCTTGCCATTGTGAGACTGAGCTGAGTAGAGTTTCTAGCTTGAAGCGCGGAGTAGGAGTAGGAAGAAGGGAACGGTGTGTGAAATAGGAATAGAAGCAGGGAACAATTTTGCGGCTCCACAAGGAAAGCAGAGTGTGTAATGGCAAAGTCAGAGTAGTAGGAAGGCTACGGACAGGATCACACAGTGAAAATATAGGAGTGAAAAGAATTATTTCGAGTTAACGTCTCGACTCTCGAGTCCCAGATCTAGAAACTAGAATCTAGAATCTAGAGTGTTTAGTGTGGAGTCCCGTTCAAAAAAGGGAAGAAAAGTTGAATTTGAGTAGCTGTAGTTGGTTTAGGAGTTTGGCTGGCGCGTTGGACACGCGCGTGCAATTCCATTCTATTCCATTCTATCCAGTTCTCCGCTGTGCTCTACTCTTTTCTATTTTATACCACGGCGTCTCGGCCGTCTCCAACAGTTCTCTATTGGAATGTGCTGGCTTAGACTGTGATTCTCCTTCAATTTCAAGTCCAAGTCCAATTGGACAAATCCAAATCCAAGTCCAAGTTGGCAAGAGAAGAATATAGAAAACGTGCTCCACTTCTCTCCCTCTTCCCCAATTCTCTATTGTCTACTATGAAATATGAATGGTGAATAGTGACCAGAAACTAGATCTAGAGACGGGAAAATTCAGGAAAGAGACGCACAGTACATTTACCAGCACGCACATAATCATCAGTAAAATATTTGTTTTTTCCTTTTATATCCAGCGATCAAGTGGAGACAGCTCTAGAGAGTCCTTCAAATTTAGAATCTAGATGGACACTTTCTATCAAATTTCCATCTTCCATCTCCATCAAAATTCAACTACACAATAGAAAACAGATCAAAATACGTTTCCTAGTCTGCAGTGAAAATACAAAACGAAATACAAAAGAAAAGTGAAAAGAAAACAAGATTCTACTCAAAAATAATAATATAATAAAATACCATCTTTTCTCAACTCTACACTTGACAAAACTATTTTCAATTACGTCCAATTTGTTTTCTTCTGGATTCTAGTCTAGACTTGTTGTCTGAAAATTGATCTTGATTTCTCTCTACAGTTTTTCTACTGTCTTCAAAAATCTACTCATTTCTGCCCATGACATTTTCATTTTGCCTCGATTCTCCAGCCTCAAGTAGTACCAAAATTAGGCACTTGAACAAAGTGATGAAGCAGCAAAAGTAGCCTTTGACTTTGAACAAAAATCATCAAAACACAAAACCTATTGACCGTGTTGTTTACTCCCACACCTTTTGACTTGTCAAACAGATTTATCATACTCAAGTGCTCCGTTCCTTTTACGATATTTCCCCTGTTTTGAACATCAAACATGAAAACATCAAATGTGGTGGATTTTTATACTAGTAATTCCATGCGTTTAAAACTGGAGTAACCTGCGCTGAATTGAGACACTGAGAAATTGGGAATTCATTGCAACTTGCAAGCTGAATGTAACACAAGTTAGTGGCAAGCTTCATTATCCAGTTTGAAGTTTGAAGTTTGGGTTCTTGTTCCACGTCACAGTCAAAATAACGATGTCGACTTTGATATTGATATCGATATCGATAGTTTGAAAATAAAAGGAGAAATTGAGGCCAAATGTACTGATCGTGATATTTGGAAGTGAAACTGTTCAAAATTCGAATTCAGTATTCAGATAATTCAGTCGATACGCAGTTTTTATCTCGTGCGTAAAATAAACTTTGTATTTTGCATCAAGTATCGTGCATCGTGTGCCGTTTACAATTTACAATTTACAATATCACATTTTCCACAAGAGTTGTATCGTAAATTTTTTCCACGGAATTTAATTTGAATTAAAAGCCCAGATATTTCAGTTCAGTGTTCAAATCAAAAAGACGCATAGTGAACCAAAAGAAGAAAGAACGAAAGAAAGAAAAAGTAAAAGTTGGAATAAAATTATGCGTGTATGCAGATAAGACTTCAACTTGAACTTTTCCCTGTTCCGTGAACAACCAGGAGCAAACGTTGAACGGTGAAAAGTATCAAATTTCAACTTTGAATACAAATAGAAAATTTTATGACACATTTCCATGGGAATTTCCATGTGAATTTGAATTTGAAGTTTTAATCAAATCAATTTCAATTTCATCTATTAGCCAACTCCGACTCCCAGCTCCTGTCTCATGTCTCCTCCAATTTAATTTTTAGTGTAATGTGCTCCAATAAAATATCCTAAGTTGGATTGACAGTACAACTTCCGCTGTGGGCGGTGTACAGAATACAGTTTACAGTGTACAGTGTGCAATCCCACTTTATCAGGACCACCAGAGTGGAGAAAGAGTAGTGATACTGATTTTACTTTCAAATTACGGTTGGATACAAATACTACGTACAAAATACTTTTATATATACTACAACTGAGCACTGGATTCCTACGTCGAGTTCAATTTTTTCCTCGATACTCGATTCTCGATACTACTGCCAATCACAAACTTAAACTAGTCGCGTGAGCGGACTGATAAAACGTGAAACGTAAAATGTAAAATGTACAGTGTAAATAAAATGTAAAGAAGAATATCGAAGAAACTAGAAGAATTTCAGAGTTGAGAATCGCGAGAATCTCGAATCTAGAATCTAGAATCTAGAGTCTAGAATCAAGAATTGAAAAGCGAGAGTGAACCGAGCCGAGGGTGATGAGATAAGATCATTGAGTGATGACATATTTCGTATTCGTTAGAGAATATTGGAAGGGACAGGAGAGGAGAGAGAGGAAATAGAGGCAGAGACTAGAGGAGAAGACAAGAGACAACACAAGGCCAGAGCAACAACTCCACATTCTACATTCTACATTCTACACTCTACTCTCTACACTCTAGACTCTAGACTGAAGAGAGGTGGTGAAAGAAGAGTGAGATTGAAGAGTGAATTAAATTACTGTGTATGCGTATGATTGCTCATAGGTTGGAGTTTGGAGTTTGGAGCTGAACTGAACCTCTTGTTCTCTCTTTGCTCCTGATTTGCTCTGTTCTGATCTGCTTTGGTTGTTGGTCGTTGGTCGTTGGTCGTTGAAAGCTCTAAGGTAACACGTGTTGCAGTTTTCAGTCCGTGTTACTCTCTACACTCATTTACACACGTTCTGCATTTCATATCCATCTCTACAGTGCTAAACAGTCTACTCTACTCTGTTCTGTTCTTTTGGAAAACGTCAGTGTTTTTGTCGCTGTCAAAGAGAAAAGTGTGGTAGAAGAAGAATACAAAAGTATCCTCTGTGTATCATTCCCACTGGATTCAACATGAAAATACAGATAGACGACAACTATTGAAAACTCGAGCTCGAGAACAGTCTCACTGCACTTCCTAATTCTCTTTTCCCACTTCAACTTTCAACTTTCAACTTCCAAAGGCTCACATGTGAAACTAGTAAACTAGTAAACTCGTAAAGTGTTAAACTGGTGAATTCGTGAGTCAAGAATGAAGAATCGAGAGTCAACAAAACTGATATTTAAACTCTTTGTCCTCTCAAGTGACTAGTCTTTTTTTTAAATTCAGCGTCATTTTCTTCTCCAAGTGCACATTTTTGATACAGATACATTTAAGTCAAAACTTGAGTCATAGATTACATAAAGTAGAACGTTCATGACAAAATGGATTAAAACTACAGAAAACTACAGGAAAATCAAGAATCTTCAAAATTCTAAAAGCTATACGCAAAAAAAACCAAAGACCAAAGACTCTTGTTGCACTTGTTTTCAACTCATTAGTTGTGAATTGTGATTTATGATGCAGGTTTGGATTTTGGATTTTTTGTCAGTGTGAGGATTTTAATAGCTGAATAAATTTGGGTAATGAAGAACATTAACAAGATGACGAAATGATTGTTGTGCCGTGTAAAAAAGGGGAAAACAAGAAAATGACATAAAATGCCTCTCACCTCTCAACCCTGTTGAGCCAGAACATTAAAAAGTGTGTAAAATTTTAGTAAAAAGCGGAAAAAGGAAAAATGCTGAACAAACAATTGTTGTTGAGACTGCGCTCATTTTGTCTTTGTCTTTGTTTTTCTTTTTGTTTTGGGTAGGAATTGTGATTTTTGATGTTGGTCGTCGGCGTCGTCGTCTTGGTTAAGTCAGTGTCTGTGTGAATAATTATACTAAAGATAAAGATAAAAAAGATCCAACCTTTTTTAAAGTGTTATTGTTTTTGTTATTTACTGAGTGTTTTTAATTAAGAAGTCAAGATGACTAGTGAAAACTTGAACGGGAATGGATTTGACCCCCTGTCAATGTCCATGGCTATGGGGAACACGTCAATGTCCATGTTGGACACCTTCCCCAATCCCAATTTCACAGTGACTAATCTGGAGGAGACGAATGGTAGTGGTCCGATGCTCGCCTACCGCCTGGAACTTGCCGTCAGTGTACAGATCGGACTCTACTCCATCATCTTTTTCCTGGCGGTTTTAGGGAATGTCCTCGTCATCCTCACCCTCGTGACGAATATAGGGATGAGGACCATCACAAATCTGTTTCTGCTCAATCTGAGCATCTCCGATTTGCTCATGGGAGTCGTCTGCATTCCTTTCACACTCGTCTCCACCGTCTTGAAAGACTTTGTATTTGGACCTGTACTCTGTAAAATCATTCCATTTCTTCAAGGTAAGTCTCAACTTTAATATCATTTTATGCTGTAATTATTTTTCCTTTGTTTTTCCATCCATTTTAAATTCTATTTCAACTTCATCCGTGGTGCAAAAATAGTAAAAAATAATTAAAACTCTACAAGTCTACAAGTATAAATACAAATACAAATGACGTTGTCGTTTGTCGTTTGTCGTTTTTCTACTTCTTCTGTTGTTACTGTTTCTATTTTTATTTCTATTAGAATTGCTCCATTTCAATTTAGTTAATGCAAAAAGTTTGCAAAGACGCTGAGCAATGTGCTCTTGTGCTAGTAGTATTATTATTATTACTATTACTATTATTATTCATAGACGCACAGAACACAGCTGAGTGTCTTTTTTCTTCGTCTCTGGACAGGATACAAAAATAGAGCTGTGTTTAATATTTCCCTTGATAGTTTCCCTCTCATTTCACATTCACACAGTCCCAACTTTGATAATTTATCTAGCTGTACGCTGTACTCTGTTCATTGTACATTGTACACTGTACACTGAACAAAGAGAAATACATACGGAATCCGTAAATAGTAAATAGTAAAATAGTAAATACGGAGCTGAATGAGGTTTATGTAATGTAAATATAAATACAGTGTTATTTTCCTTTGTGCTTTGTATGCAGTGTAATGTGTAATGTGAATTGGGAGCGGCGTTGCGTAACGCAGTAATGTAGATAATTAGTCCATTTATTCAGCTTCTTTCTTCCGTTCCAGCTGGAACTGAAACTAGAACTGGAGAATTTTGGGGCTGAAGGAAGGGAAAATAAAATAAATGTGTTAGTTTTTCCTCTTGAATTGTACAGTGTACAGTGTACACGTACATTAATGTATTAATTCAAAGTAGCCTGCCCAATTTTATTTATATTATATTTTCCCTCCATTTCAGTCATTTATGTGCATCTATCTTTTTCTTCTTCTTCCTGCCTCTTCCTTTTCTTTTTCTTCTTATTATTAGAATTACACGTACAATGTACGATTCGCCAAATACCAAATACAGCGTAAAAACTCGCACTTTCAACTTCCAATTACAGCGAGACGACTGAGGATGAAAATGGGAAACAAAATAAAATGGAA